>WURT03605791.1:6698-17713 GCA_009936505.3 Holothuria glaberrima
ACATGATTAGAAAATAATATGCAAGTCTTAATGGGAGTGGGCTACTGTATTTAATTTAAATTCAGGTGATAATACATTTGTTTCTTAGGCTTCTGTGTACATTTTGTGTTATATACTTGAGCAAATATTATGGTCTAGTCCACAGTCTGCTGGCCTCGTATCTTGGGTCCCTTTGGGCTTCCCATGCTAGGTCAGCCTGAACAATATTTGTCTTTTGCAAAATTGGGTCATGGCATCATCAAAAATTTTGACTGGTCTCAATTTTTCTCAAATTCACACATACTCCTACTGTAGGTAATTGGTCTCTACGGATCAGAAATATGTTGAAGCCCATTCATTCTGAGAATACTTGCACTAAGTGTCCAAAGTATGTCCAAAAATTTTGATTTTAAATACTGTACACACAACCCTGTTTTGTGTTTTAAACATTCTATTAAGCTGCTAAATCTTGATACCATGACGTTCACACTATTGAGAGGGTGGAGTTGGTTTGATAGTTGAGTGTACTGCCTTGCACACTATAGGTCCCTGGATCAGATCCAGGTGCAATTTGGAAATGATTTCCTTTTTCAGCTGTTGAGAAGTGGTGCAGAGAAAGGAATTGCCGCCCCTCCTAGCCTTTAGGAAAAGTGGTTAAAGACTGGGAATATACACTCATTGTCAGAAGGTGACATTAAATGGTGGTCCTGGGAGAAGGATTGCCAGTGATTAGTACACACCTGCCTCATGAACCTCTGAGCACTAGTTGAAAAGAAAAGGTGATTCTCACTGGTGTTCATCCACTCTCACTCTGGTATAGGGTCCCTGATAAGCCAATTGGCTTCCTGACTCTCAAATGTTAAACTAAACAATGAATTTAAAAATTGAGTATGCTAAATAGCAAGCAGTGCTGTTCAATTATGACATAGTCCTTGGCTATGGGTTACATACTGTACATGGACATATGCATGTAGCAGCAATATTCACTGCAGCACAGCTAGCACTCAGACATGTTTCTGTCACAGTAAAATGAACGTGGATATACAGTAGTTCAGGGAACAAAGTGTACGTGAGAGCTAGGCCTACTGTAGGTACTGTAACCCAGGCTAGTTCTGGCCTGCTCTAAAGCTGGTGCTGACCATGACTTCAGGAAGTACTGTACTAAACTAGTGTTGATACACATCCCTAGTACTTTCTCTGTTCCGTGCCTCCTAGTATTGTGCAATACTCTAATTCACCTTATTAATCTGTGCTGTGCCATTAAAGTAGTATTGTACAATTCACTACGGTGGTCCTTCTGTACTTTCACTCTGCTGTGCCAACTACTCTTAGTTGAACAGTATGATACACTACAGTACTGTACATCCCTTCTCTCACCATCTGTGTTGTAGAATCACCATTACTGGGTTTGAAATAGAAAGTTATTTTATATGTGATGCAGAAAATGTTTGTGACATTATAAGTATTAAAACCATGACTTGTGAGCATAGAACGATAGAATTCAGAAAAAGGTAAATGAATGTCTTTATTTTCTAGAAATAAGGCTTGTACTTATAAAGTTTGAGTGCTTGATTTAGCATAACTGTCTCTGTACACAAACTTAAATTTATCTCTAATGGAGCAAGGGTCATAGCTTTTACAACTTTTTCATGTGTAATGTTTTGGAGAAAGAAAGTAACTGTCCAGTTTATTAGTGACTAGAAACTGAGTACTTAAATTGATAATGATATGTTTTCTGTCTTTGCAATCTTGATCCAACACAAACACAGTGTGACATACCCTTAAAGGGGCTGTTGCATCACCCCAAATATATTTAGGAATATCATCTTATTTCTAAATACATGTACAATTGGAGAAACAACATTGATTGGCATAAGTTCAAACAACAGTGTCAATCTGGTGGGTCAATGGTAATATGTGTGCAGAATGTTACATATCACTCAGTAGTCCATACTACAGCTCACACATGTACTGTACACTAGACTGTGTGGATACAGCCTTGGGCAATTTTAACTCAATACAGACCATTGTCATGGTACTGTAGCTCTGTGGAAGAGGTGCATTAGCCAGGTGTTTTCTTTGAATTGGAGGAGGGGCTAGAAGTAAACTTAGTAGGGAGAATTTTTTCTGTCTAGAATGAGAATTGTTAGCAGTAATTTTATGGTGTACAGGCCAGTTGAAGATCGGTGTTGTCAGTTAGGTCCTAGACTACATGTTACAGTACTTCTTGTTTGAGGTGGGACCGATTAGATATAAATAAGTTGCGTAAATTTTTCTGATGCTTTTAGTGTCAGTTTGGGGTCCTCCTTACTGTATCTTTTAAAGGGGCTCATTGAGTTGATATGTCAATATTCTGTGACAAATTTGAAGGAAATCATTAGATGACAATGTTTCTAATTAGCCTCATTACTCATGTATCACATCATTTAGTTTACCCAAAATACTAGATATTGTAGCTTTTGTGGACAGGGGTTCCTTATGGATAATGCCTAATGGTAAAAATTTTCTGGTCACAAATTTGTAATGGCTGATTTTTACCATGAACTACTGTACCCTTTCATTGCCATTTCAGTTGTGTGTCAGATACATGTGTAGAATCTCTTAGTTGGACTATTTACCATCAAAATGTGAGTAAATCTCAACAGGTGTGAAAAAAAAATCATCAATTTTGTGAACCAACTCAATAAGCCCCTTTAAGTACAAATGTAAGCCCCATGACTTTTCAAAATAAAAGCATTACTGTATTCATGTTTGTTTTGTCCATTCTGAAGAGTTAGATAAGGTTTTACGGCTCAGTTTGTAACCAATTGGTTTAAGTCGGGGCCGGCCACGGCCTTTTTTCCAGTTGGGGCTCACTGGCTCGTTTTCCCTACTTTATTGCTTAACTGCACCAAGCACAATGGCAGTAGGTTCCATTTTTAATGTCTTTGGTATGACTCGGCCAGGATTCGAACCCCGACAATACTCTCCGTTCTGAAGAGAGCCTTTTTGAAAGCATTGAAAAAAGTTCATGAAACTTGATAGGTACTCTACGTAATAGTCAATTTTTAGACGATACTATGAAAAAGTTCTTGAAGTCTGTTTTTTTCCTCATTACCTCCTATTAACATACGTATGCCATTATTGCCTGCAATAACTCTGGTAAAAAACAAATAACGCCACAGGATTTCCTGTGACAATACTAAACGCTTCTTGAATTATTTCTTTTGTAAGCATATATGTGTTTTTTACATGTTTTCTTCATTATGATTTTGAACACATTTTAGTGGAAGATGCTGTAGTATTGAAAATACATCATGTTGTACACTTTGGCTTAAGGAAAGATTGATATTTGAAAAATTCTTTAAAATTTAGTAAATGATGTGTGTTTCAGAAAAATGCAAACCTTAGGCTATGTTAATTCTAGATGTACAGTAGGGGTGAGGACAGTAAATATATTCCTTGCACAGGGTACAGTATACGCTGTGTCTTAAACACAAAGTGGTATACATTTGTGGTAAATACTGTCACTGCTAAGTTTAATTGGCAGTCACAAACATATGAATTATGTCAAATTATAGTACTAAATTAGAAAAACTACTCTGCAGAAAGTTTTTGCAGTATGACATTGTTTTGTAACAGATCAACTTATTTATGGTTAATCTGTGTTTACAAAACAGTGGAAATCCTTTTTTTTTTTTTTGAATCAGTCTTTTTAAGTTTTGAAACTGCATAATCTAGTTTGCTCCCACTTACCTCCCCTATTACTACTTTAGGACAGTCCATCTACTGCAGAATGATCACTGGCAATGAAATTCTTGCTACTAGGTGGCGCTCTATCAATATACTGACTAGTCTCCTATATCTCTCCCTTGTTTCATTGCAAGGGAAATGCTCAACTTCATGCTTTCTTTAGCTCTGTGTTTTTGTGTTTCATTAAAAAGCATAATGACAATGTTTTTGTTTTTCAGGGTCTAAGGAGTGTCTTTTGCTGAGATATGACAACAATTCCCGGTGGAGTGGCCACGCAGAAACCCCCCATTACCAAACCAAAGCCGGTACTGGAGGAGTCTACAGAGGTGGAATGCCTGAACAATGGCAACTTCCATCAAAAGCTGCAAGCATTTGAACAATTTGCAAAATCGAATCAGGCTGAGAAAGAAAATGAAAAATCACCGGCGTTTCAAACAACAACCATTCGAAGGAAACCAAAGAGAACAAACAAAAATTCCAATCAAAAGGATTATGAGAGATTAAATGTGAGCCCCATTAGGCGTAGGCCGTCCCTCCCCGTACCCCAGACAAGTCCTTCACAGAAAAAGAGGACTGGATCAGATTCACATACAGAGTCTTCTGTTGATGACCATGTGAACAATGTTATTAAGGAAATTCATGAAAGGGTCACTGATGGGCCACAAAAGGCTCTGCCATTTCAACGGCAGAAAAGCAGGACTGTGAAACCCCTTCCTCCAAGAAAACCTGTCATAATCAGTGGACAGGTCACACACAAAGAAGTACTTAATACACCAAACATTAGTCAAGGTACCACTGCTAATCATGCCCATCCTGTTAACAATTCTGTCGAGAGAGGGGATTTACCAGGGGGTAAAATGTCAGGGAATGTTCGACACTCGGGTGGTCGTGAGGGGTCAGATGATGGCTGGGATAAAGGAGAGGGGGTCAGAACTACCACACAAGGTGTAAGCAGTAGTTTAGTTGAGGAAAGGAGGGTCAGTAAACCCCCTTTGCAGAAGAAGCCTAAACCAGTGGTTAGGCCAGATGAAAGTGAAACATTTGAGAAGAGAATTTCAGTCCTCGATCTGGTTGGTAATTTTGAGGGTAAACGTAACTCAAGAACTTTAGGAAGAGTATCAAGAAAAGGGGGAGGAGTCAAGGGAATTAACGTGCACCACTCTAGTACTCCATTCAAACCAGGTGGTCTTACTCGTCGGCTGTCACGTAGTCTTGGGAACATAAATGAAGTTAGCAGTTTCAATCAAATGCAGGATTTAAACAGAAGTGATCGAGTACCTGCCGTTGTTTTTGAGAACAAACTATTAGAACAGACAGGGAGTCATCGAACAGGACTGGAAACCGAGTCTCCAAAGGTCACTAGTGAAATGACATTGTCAGAGAAATCACTTTTTCAGATTCCGAAGCCTAAAAGGACTTTTGCTCAGGAAGAATATGACAAACTCAAGTCTCAAACTAATTTAAATGATAACAAAGAAAGTACTGGTGCTATTGAAAGTACTGGTGCTATTGAAAGTAAACAAGAAAGTAAACAAGAGGTCCCACCTCTCCTTGACAGTACACCAAAAGTGATCCTCAGGGATAAAGCTCGAAGGTCTCTTACACGGAGTCGGAAAGGAAGCAGGAAAGGAACTGTGGACAAGCCTGTTTATGCCCCACCTCAGCCCCCAGCAGCATATAAAACACCAAACAGTGCGCAAAACAGAAACTCAGCAAGCGACCTCCCAGTGGCACCCTTAAGCAGAAAAGCAACGAGGCCAAAGTCAGATATAAGTTTCATGAGCAGGGGCAGCATCTATGCTACACCTGAGATAGATCCTACCACTGGGGTTCGCCAAAGACACAGGTATCATGTGTTAGAAAATCACAACTCTCTGCCCCTGGATGATTTTGTCATATTTGGTACCAATAAGTCTTCAAAAACGGTGGAAGATGAAGGAGGGTATACAATTCCGGGAAGTCATCTCTGGGGTGTATATGCCACCCCTGTTATAGATAATGGAACAGGCCCTCCGCCAGCTACTGAGGTAAAGCCTTTTTGTCTTCTTTATAAAATATTCATGTGATGTCATGTTGGTAGTGGTTTTTATCAAGTAGTGCAGTGATGTCCTCCATCTCCCTGACTCAGGTAAATTGGTAGGGAGTATAAAGGGTAATGTAGGGTATGTTATGCATTTATCAGTTGAGTGATGCACCCCACTTTCCTTGGACATGGTCAGATATGCGGATCACCATACAGTATAATGACTGAAAAAAACGAGTGACAACTGGCATCCCTGCTCAAAGTGTAACAATTCACTCACAATGACCCACTCCTTGGTCACAACAGTGACTGATCATTGAGGTAATATGACTCACCCCTCTATCATGCTGGTGGCTGACAATAGTGGTTCAGTGACAAACATGTACCTCACCCTGTCACTGGACCATGACTCACATTTTTCTGACAATGTTGGGGATAGTGGGGTTGTTCATTCAATTGATAAGTGCATTAGAACATTGCACTGTAAACTAAGATACAGTAGTTTCAACTGCAGTAATTGATAGTGTTCTCCTCTCTAGTACCCCATCATTCAGTTTTCTTCCCTCCTCTATTACCCCTTCATTCAGTTTTCTCCCCTCCTCTATTACACCTTCATTCAGTTTTCTGTAAGTGGCAGAAATGCAGCATGGGGATGTTGAAAGAAAAAGAATGCACTTTAAGCCAAAGTGTCTGATATGTGCAGTTAAAGATTTTCTGTAAATTTTTGGAACATAGTTAGCAATCTTTGCAAGGTGCTGTTTATAACATTTAGTTTCCCAAGGTTTGCATTGCTCTGTGCTAGCTAAGTTTAACACCAATGCACTTTGAGAAACTCTTCTTCCTTAAGAAAATTTTAAGAATCTGTGATCATAAAGGGTGAAGATTTAACAAAAAGCAGCCAAAAGGCAGTTTTTGTAGAAAATAAAGATAATTTAGAATTTTGGAAAAATTTTTTGACAGCCACCAACCACCTGCCAGTCAGACAACCGTCCTCGGTCTAACAACAATGCCGTACCCCCAGGGGTACATGGGTACACAGAGCCTACCGTGCCTGAGGGAAATAGTAATCAGAAGGACAAACATTTTAAACCTAAGTTGAATAAGGTAAGTAGTTACTCTAGTTTCTTTTAGTTGGTAGACCAGTCTGGCAGAGACATAGCCAAGAAAGGTATTAAACAAAATGTTAGACAAGCATTCAACATCCAAACATTTTGATGAATGCTGATGAAGTCAGGGTGCTGTCAAAAGCTTTATTGTAAACTGCAAATCATCCATGGGGTTGCATTGAAGTCATTAACAAGCAGAAAAAGAGAGCAAAAGTTCACTTGCAAAAAGTGTAATTCTGGACTTCTCTTTGGGATCAATAATTTATGACGCTTACTGCTTGCTTACTGCAGAACAAAACTGTAATGGCATCAGGATTGCAACTGCATGTTTGATAAGCTACAATTTATGTACCCTTCAAATAGAAACTTTGACCTCGCCCCCCCATCCCCACCTCAAGCAAAGTCTTCATTTGACACCGAAACAACCTCAAATCTCTGAGTACAAAATGCCCTGAAATGTGTATCTTGGGTGAATAAAAATACAGCTGCAGTGAATCTGTGACAAACAATTGCAACTAAAGAGTGAATCAAAGTTAAATCAATGTCAGAAAATAATCAGCGGACAATCACAACATGTGCAGTACTGCAAATGGGTACATCACCACACTGGTGAATCTTTGGGTAAAAATTTCATGAAAAGTGAAAATGAGTGAATCTTTGCCTTAACTTTTCTTCAGTATTATGCATCTGGGGCAAATCTTTGTGCCTTGAAATTTCATAAAAAGGTGATAGTCTTTGCCTTTAAATTTTCTTAAAAAATGAATACTACTTTTGAATGCTTTAGGTTGGGGGGTCTCATTTATTTAGAAGGGCATTTGGAATGAGAAAAATTGCTCTTAGATGGAAATCTAACTTTCTGTGGTCTGTTGGGTTTTGTAGCTACAATCCTAAAGATAGCTAAGCCTCACATTTTCAATTACCACAGCCTTTATCTGCTCAGCTATATGGCACACAGACAGAATGTTCTTGTCATAAAGAAATGTTTTTACCTTTTTTTTCCAAAGTCCCCTGTACTATCTGGTGAAGAGCCAAGGGGTGGAACCAAAC
This sequence comes from Holothuria glaberrima, assembly GCA_009936505.3. Lineage (NCBI taxonomy): Eukaryota > Metazoa > Echinodermata > Holothuroidea > Aspidochirotida > Holothuriidae > Holothuria > Holothuria glaberrima. Next base: position 14,586 of record WURT03605791.1, read on the forward strand.
GATTACTCCCGAAGGAGTTCTGCTCCCTTAAGATGCTATGTCCCTGAAAAGATACAAACTTAACTGACCAACCTCTCAACTGTCAGACTTGTACCTTCATGAAGCACATGTTACCCCTTCTCTGTCATTCTTTGTAATCAGACACTTCAGAGCTTTCATTATCTATTTCCCATCTGTAGGTTTAAATAACTGTATACTGTACAGGTACTGTAACGGAAGCTTCCTCTGTGTCTTTTATTGAGTTACTGGTACAGTAGACTACTTCATCTTCTGTAATAATTAATGTAATAAAAGTTAATTATAGATACTCGTTTCTGGTTCTAGAAAACAGAAGTGGGTACTAGTATAGCCATGATATTTTGAAAATGTAATTTCCAAGCCAGAAATAAGGGCATACATTTTTTATGGTCTCAAAAAGTCATGGGAAGGTCATTGAATATTAGTCATAAAGGGTTTTTGAACTCAGGAAAGAGATGTCAGATTAATTCTGAACAAGGTAACTTTTAATATCTAAAGAATTTTGGTAATTATGACAGAGAGTGTAAACTTAATGGATATTTTAGGAGCTGCATTTTGTTAAAGATAGTTCTTAGAGTTTTTTCGCTCCTCATCACCTCCTATTTACATATATGTAAGTGAAGTATACTCATGAAAAACTCTTCAATGATGAATACTGATTTGGAATCTGTCAGGAAGAGAAAACACTCTAAAAATCCTCCAAAAGAGGGTGAAAACTCTCTGAAAGTCATACAGTGGCAGAGACATGTCTTGCTAGAAGCAGGGCAAGATGAAGAGAGGAAGAGTGGTTCTACCACATAGCCCTCTAGCAGAGGAGGGTGCCCTCCTCTTTACTTATGATTTATGCCAGATGGTACTTGCAGGCAAGTTGGGAAATTAAATATGTAAATAGGAGGTGAGTATCAGAGCTCATAGACTCTGAAACCAGGTAAGTTTTGTAGGTTTTGTGACTTGGGCCAAGGACAGCCCTGGAAATTTTGTGAATTTGCATGCCATGAAATGGGCCCTTACAGAATCGAACACTTCTGATTTCCCGATTAATGGGCCCCTCATCAGGCTTTGAGCAAAATGTTTATAGTGGGTTCACACCTCAGCAGAGATGCTTATAAGGCATTGCTCTCAACTTAAGAGGATTACCACCTTGACAACTGCCAGGACTGCTTTTCTGTATTTGGCTATTCTGTGGAAAGATAATCTGCTTTAAGAGATAAGATCAGCAGGTAGGAAATTTAGGTAACTGAAGAGTGGCCTGTGGGAATAAACATTACATACATGGCTGCACAATTTATGTCAAAATCTGTAAGGGGCATTTCTTGACATGTGGGTCAAAAATGTGGAAGAACAAGGTTTGGTGTATAAGAAATGAAGACAGGGAAAACTCCATCTTATCCATCAGATTAGGGAAGTCAGTCCCAGGAGCAGGACTGGGAGCAATTAGTACTTGCCTGCCTCATTATCTTCTCTGAATACTAGTAGTAAAGAAGGGAAGGTGGTCTGAGCTGCCTTCGTATGTGGTATACTTGAGCTAGTTCTTTACTATGTGTCTGAAATAGGCTTTCTGACAGATAAATTAACTGAAGTCAACTATTAATGTATCCTATACTTTACTGTATTCCTCAGTACTCAAATACTTTAACTATAATTTCTCCAAAGACCCCTCAACTCTCTGGTAAAGAGCCAAGGGGGGAAACCAAATATTACCTGTGAAGGAATTCCGCAGCCTAAAAGAGCTACGTCCCTGAAAGGACACCAAACTTAACTAACCAACCTCTCAACCCTCAGAGTGACAGTCATACTTTAACTGTTTATCACTCTTTCCTCTTGGGTAAAGACAGCTGTATAATACAAAGGACAAATGAGATAGGACAAAGTAATGCAAACAGATATAAGGATGTGCCATACCTTTAAAAGATCAGTCATGGGTCAGTAAACACTTATCACCGAGGACATTGCCTAGGAACTTAAGATTTCTAATCCTCTTAAAGTGAAGTAAAGCCTGAACTTCCTGTCAGTCTCAAATAATTTAATTTCAGTTTCACTCAGAACGAATGCCTTCTGATGATGTTTGGCTTTTTTGATGTCTCATAAAGTCCGAAGGTTTTACCGTTTGAATGGTGGGTGAACAGGATCACCTCACATCCTTGAAGAGGGCTTTGAGCTAAAATGTAGTTTGGAGTTGTTAAAGAGGAGCTACTTATGTACTTTCTAGTAAAATTTGCATTCCTGTGTATACTTCACAAGACACTGCTATTGTGGCAGATGAACCAAGTACATTTTCAACCAAAAGTGAACTTGTAGCAAGCACAGGTGAACATCATGACCTCACATTTTTCAGTACTGTTCTGTTATTCTGTAAACTTGCACATTCAATTTCTCTTCCATAGTCTCAGATTTCAAAGATGCGAATTTTTCAACTTACATTCTTTATAAGCAATTCCTATCCCGTCTATTTCAAGTTCAAACCAAGAGATTGAAAAACAATGCAAAGCAGTTGCTCATCAGTATGATGAAATGAAATCACTCCTGTTTTAAAGGGGCTTTGAGTTGGTTTACAAAATTCTCAATTTTTTTTTTCCGGTTTAGATTACCTTACATCTTGATGATAAATGGTAAAACTAAGAGATTCTGCACATCTGACACACAACAGAAATGGCAATGATAGGGTAGGCCTAATTAATGATTAAAATCATTTATTACAAATTTGTGACCAGACACATTTTGCCATTACTGTAGGTATTAATTACAGTATATGCAACCTCTGTCCACAAAAAATTCTCTCAATTTTTTCCACAAAAATTTCTCACATTTTTGGTAGCTATAGAAAGTGATACATGAATAAAGAGGCTAATTAGAAACATTGTCATGCAATGATTTCCTTCACACTCATCACAAAAGAATTGATATGGACTCTTTCCCTTTAATAATGCAAGGTAACTTTGAGAAGAATATAGGCAATTCCACTCTTGTTGACAAATATTGCACTAAGAGGCTGCATTGAATGCTCAGAACACAGGCAAATTTCCTGTTAGACTTAGATCAAGTGAATGTATGTGATAGCATGGCAAACAAATAGTCCCACTTTAAAGGAGCTCATTGAGTTGATATCGATT
>WURT03605902.1:6621-20451 GCA_009936505.3 Holothuria glaberrima
GAAGTTTTAGGCTACCAATGATGTATTTCTTCTATTCTGTTATATATCTTGGATAGTTCTGAAATTAAATTGGTCATGTTACACCATATTTGGAGCTAGTACACAGTAGTATGCACAAGGGAGAGTCAAGCAGCATTGCCCATCCCTCTCTTCCCCAACATCATCTCCAGTGCAGAGTCAGAGGAAATCAGTCAACTTTAAGAATAATTTTGAGAAATTGGGCACATAAAAGGATTTGTTTGGGGGCATTGGAAACTTAGCGATTACACTTTTGAAAATTTCTGGAATCCTGTGTGTCCTACCAAATCTTTTTACATTCTTTTTGTTATTAAGCAAATGTTATTAGTGGATGGAAAATGTTTTGATTGAATGTTGTGTATGTGTTAATGGCTTTTAACAAATTTATGATTGATCATGTCATGCCATGATACAGGAGCTTTTAGTTTTAATAGTTTCCCAATGGTTCTATTAGTCTAGGATTTTTAGATGTGTGTGATACTGGAAGCTCGTGGTCAGAATGTAGGAAAGAGATCTAGAGTGGTCTTATTGTTAGCTGAAATATGCAGTGAAGCTTATTTTCATCACAGTGTTTAATCATAATGGCAAAAATTAAAAGAAAATAGATTAGCACTTAACAATGCATGTTTGTTAGATAGATGGGGGTGTATACCTGTGTGTGCAAACAAGGTTTCATAGCAGTTGATCAATGTTTCACTGATCAGTAGTTATAAGAATACAACAGTTATGTTGAGCAAGAAATTGATGACACATGATAGTTGTCTCCATAGTCTGTAGGTAAAAATTGATAACAACAATTTAGTTGTTAGAATGTACCTTTTGCAAATAGGTCAGGGCTTGATTATGACAATAGATGGTTTGATAATACTGAAACTGTGTTGGAAAGGGGGAAGGAGGACCAGGGGAGGGGGAGAGGTGGAAGGGGGTAACTTAATTTGACTTGTGATCCTTGTCCACCCATCCCCAAATTCTTGGATGGGGTAACTGAATTTGATTTGTAATCCTTGTCCACTCTATCCCCTAAATTCAGTTACCTCTCCCCCCTCCCCCCTCCTCCTTCCCATCTATGCATGCATATAATATACCTTTTTGTGGATGTAGCATATTTCAATATTTTGCAAAGGGGCATGTTTTCCTCAAGTAAGTCCTAAATCATATGGGCCAGCAGTTTTAATGAGATTTCTTTTGTGATTGAATTCGATCCTTGCAGAAAGTTATGTCCATACAAATGTGCTTCTTCTGAAAAATCCTGTGGACTGTCATGAACTGTGTTTATAATCTGAGACTAAATCAAGTTACCACTCTGAAGGCTTCATAAGTCTAAATGATAATGATAAGCCATCAGACAGCTCTGAAAAGATACAAAAATGTTGTGACGGCAGACAAAGTACTTTGAATGTTTGATTTTTTGTTGAATTCATGTGGGTATTTTCCATGCTCTCAAAGATTATCAGGTTTTCATGCATCTTAAAGTTTTCTTTATTCATGTTTCAAACACCTGGCTTTACATCTTTTATTCTCACTCCTTTCTTTGTTCCCCTCCTGACATACATCTATTCATAAAGTTATAATCTAGTTCAGTCTTTTGTTGGTCTTGCCTCCTTGGACTTTTTTAACCTACTTGTTTTGTGTGTTGTGTTGCATGTCTCTTGTGAAAGAACATCTGTGGCTTTGTAAAGATGAAAGAACATCTGTGGCTTTGTAAACACCTGTTGTAGTAATGTATAGTTCTAAATGAATATTCATGAAATGTCCATATGGTGTATGAAATTGACTCAAAGGAAAGAAAGGTCAACAAACCTTACAGTGATATTATGAAATGTACATAGCTATACTTAGGAATAAAAAAGTTGCTGAGTGCTGTTTAGTTATCTCCCTACATCTACAGTCATGTCTGTAATGTATGTACAACAGCAATCCAAAGGCTTTTAAGAGGCCACTCCCAAACTGAGAGTATAATCCATACCACTCCCCTAATCTCCTTTGTGTTGAGGCATCCTCTTATAGCCCCCTCCCTTCCTAAATTATTGATGGGCCCTAGTTTGCAGACATTTTGACTTAGGGTTTTGACTAGGGAAATAAGGAATTATATTTCACCAATGTTAACTCTGACAGAAAGTGTGTGAGTGACTAGATGTGTGTATGTGAGTAGAACAGAGTTTAGCATGCTCCTCCTAAACTATGTATCTTATAAAGTACAAATTTGATAGGTATCTTGCCATGCAGACTTGTACATGTTTGGCAGATGCCATCATAGGTCACAATGTAGAGGTTTGCTGTAAGGTATTATGGGCATGATCATGTTGTGCCAAAAAGTCACTTAATGTACAAGATGTGCAAAAAGTATGTCAATTTTAGGTTAATGGAGGTCAAAGGTCAATTTGGTCAAAATTTGTATGAAAGTTTTAGTTTCCCGTGACCTCTTCTGTGTAATGTTTGTGAAGTCATTTTTTGAAGTGGGTGTCTGACCATGGCAGATTTTGTGGATACATGGCTATCTGCATCATAGGTCAAAGTTCAGAAAATCGGAATTATGGTTTAATCATCTACTTTTCTGTATTTAAGAACAGGCTACATCATGACGACATCCTTACAAACAGCATGAAGTGATATTTCTTTGCTTTTCACCTTACAGCAACAAAGGCCGAGAAATCCACTCTGCCAATATTAATACTAGCCACAGAACATCATTCCTTACGATATTTACACAATAATGGGTTTCTTTCCAAATCTAACTTTGAGGATGACTTCACTTTATTCCTTCTTTTGTCTTTACAGGGGGTAACCACAGGTTGTGCTGTGACAGCATTGTGGATACTAGCTAGGAGAGTTCCCCTCCCTGCAAGAGCTAGTTTGGCGATGAACTGCATGCTGGGAATGGTAGCAATCCAGGTAAGGTTGATGAGAGTAAGGCTGAATGTTGTAAAGTTGCATCATGCATTCAGGGAAGATATTTAAATTTAAAGTTGATTCACAGAACTTAAAAGCTGTATTGGCTTATGAGTTGGTATACAAATACATATAGATTTGCACCAAGATATTTTGGACTAAGAGAAAAATGTTCTTTACATTCTTTTACAATGTTTTGTACCTATATACTTCAGTTTTAACCACATGACCAGCCCTGATATATCTTTTACCAAATAGATAATTTATCCCTCTCAGACCTGAGAACTTCCAAATTGGGGACCTTGATATTTTCATCAAAATCCCTGGAGTTTGGTATCTCAGACCTGGAGACTTGAAATTTGTCCTGCAGTGTACCATCACACTGTCATTTGCTATGTGGTTTAGTGACAGTTCATGTGTTAAAATATAAGATTTGAAAAGCCAAGGGATTATGCCAGAAACTGTGAGACTCATGGTAGAACTGTGAGAGTTGGGAGGTTTGCCCCTTTTGTACTCTCCAACTTGCATTACTTGTAGTGAGGAGGATACAGTTACTTATCTTATTGCCCTTACTGCTTATTCACTGGAGGGCAATGCTCTGGTACATTGAAACTAAAGTTTCCAGAAATTTTTAAAACCTGACCAGTTTTACTTCATGCCTGTCTCTAACTTGTCTTGTTCTTTGGCTTTGTTTCAGCTAAATCTGAAATTTGAAGTACACCAAATGACTTCATTACCTTTTTTAACATATGCTTGTCATAATTGGGCTTTTTGTGTAATGAAAGCTCAGGTTGTGTGAAAAAAGTATAATTTTAAGTTTTACATTCAGCATATGATGATGATATGATATTGCATCAATTCAATCCCTTTGAAATATTTCAAATAAGATTAGAGTGGCCATATTCTGCATCCTGAGACCCAGTGAACAGTGTAGAATTCATTATCATGTATCAGAGGGGTTTGCAAGTAGTTTGGGCAGGCCACTTTTTCTTAAGTTTTTATGTAACATTCTCTGTTCTAGCCAAACTTAATAAAAAATACTTATTCTCACTTTAAAATTTTTAAACTTTTTGAAATCTTTAAACTTTTGAATTTTTTGCATGCCATTTAAATGCATGTTGTACACAGGCCACCAGTTTGAGAACCTAGGCTGTGGATCATTCTGGAACTGGCAAAATGTGAAGAGGTCTTAGGATACTCCCAAGCTTCATGTATGGAGTGGTGCATAGTTTTATCCTTCATTCTTTGTTCTCTTTCAAACCTTACAGATAACACTGGGTATTACCACACTATTGTTGTATGTACCAACACACTTAGCGGCATCTCACCAGTCTGGCTCCCTCACTCTGCTGTCATTAGCTCTATGGTTCACACATGAACTCAGAAAGATACCAAAGTGATGTTTTCTCTTATATCCTCCTAAGGAAGCTCTGCTCAGTAGCATGTACTGATCTGTACTTAGATGATCAAAAAAGGACCAAGATGGATTGATCGGAGTCCTGATCTTGGAATTCAAACCATAGTAACCTCCAGAGAGGGATGCTAGTGACTTATTGCTTTTAGCTACAGACATCATAATAATGCAAAATGTTGTGTATGCATGCAGTTAGGACTGTACAAGAAACTAAGATGTTTTGTTCATTCATCTTTTGTCAGCATGGTAGCAAAGGGCTTAACAAATATAACCCTTGATAACCCATCCTAGAGGCAATCCCTCTAGATGTCTGCAGTTATAGACATTGTCCATAACAAGTTACCTCACAGGTACCTATTTAACCTATGGCTGGAGAGAGGCAATTGAGATAAAGCATGTTGCACAAGGTCACGATGCAATAAATCAGGCAGGTTTCCAACCAGGAATCCTTGGTTCACTAGTTTTATGCCTCATCCAGTAGTCTATCATGCTGTCATAAAAAGTTTGACTTTTATTTGCTCCATTTAGCCCCAGAATTAAAACAACATAAAAGATGAGAAATGTTATAACTGTCAAATACAGAACGTGTACCGTCTTGGAAAATTTTAGAATTGAAATTGTCTTAAAATGTCATGGAATTATGTCATTGTATAAGAGGTCAGGGGAAGTTGATTATTTAAGAAAAATTCAAGGAATAATCATGGAATCTTATACAACCCACCCACAGTAATTATGTATACTAGTTGGCTATAGCAGCTTTTCAGTTTGCATCTGGGAGTGGGGGCTGGGGATGTCCCATGATTATTACTCAAATATAGTGGGGAACATTAGTATAAAGTGGGTGGATCAGATTCCTGTAAGCTGTGGTTTAGGCTGTCTTGTTCAGGGTAATGCATTATCTACTATTATTGTCAGAGCTATGACTTGTCAGTGTGCAGTAAATAGACTGTTGAAATACAAAGAAAAATGGTGAGTAAGAATTGGTCATGGAAAACTCAAAGTTTGTCATGGAAAGTCAAATATAAGTGTTGATATTTAATTTTCCTATTTCTGTATGAAGCCTGCAACTAGATGGAATGTTTAAAATTCTAAATTTTGAATTGGTTGGATTGGAGAGTCACCCAACGTGAATCTGTCATTTACAAGTCCTTTTGTTTTTTTTCTAAATTTTGGTCCGACAATACTGCAAATTCAAAGTCATCAAGGCCTGAATTGTATCTATTCTTTATCAAACTTGCTTAAAGGGAAATTTGTTAATATCATGCCAGGCCCTATCCTAAGAGAGAAAGGCAGACTTTCAGTCTACTGGGTTGACTGGTATTATTATGTTAAATGATTTTGTAAACTGTTTGTTTCGCCAAGAATACCACAGAATTTTTCAAACATTTAGTGAACAGTTAAGTGTAAGACAGTTGAATTCTCAGAATAAGTTATAGCAGTAACATAGTCACAGTGAGTCTATTAAAGTGCAGTACCCCCTAAATGTTGAAAGAAGCAATTATACTGATGTGACACCATAAGCATACGAGGTGGGGGTCAAGGGGGGCATATTCCCTCCCACTTCAGGCAAATTGGTATCAAAATTCAATTTTCGAGCAAAAACCAACCTTGCCCCCTGGAAAAATTGACCCTTGTACACCTATGTGTGACACAATTCATACTCAGCATTGCAAGTTAAGGTTTATAATCAGGTAAAGGTGTGTCGTAAATAAGAGTTAAAAGCTCCACCATATTATGAACTAGGAAAGGATTCATACTGCCATCAAGTGTAAGATGGGAGTCACAAGTACTAGGCCTTTAATTAGAAATTTTCCTTAAACCTTTTCTGGGGTAGTTGTTCAAAAGTTTGTTTGAAGGCAGGTAAAACTGTTTGTCTTATTTTGGAGAGGTAATAAGTAGTGTAGAAGAAAGGTCAAAACATTCACCTGCTTGGATGAGTTTCTTTTGGATGGTGCAAAAGATATTCCTCTTTGAAGTTCCCTTGGAGGGTCAACAGTGGCATGACCCTTAATGATATATTGCAAATGCCCTGCAATTGACATAGCTTTCCCTGAAGTTAAGACTTTTAGTGCTTAAGTGGGAGGGGGAGGCTACAACCCCCAGAACCCAGCCCTATACCCTTTGTTAACAAGTCATGGATTTGCAGTGTTGTTACATTTCTTTCCAAAGACTAGATATAGTTAACAACAAATAGTAGGTAGGTCTTGAGATGAAAGCTAATTGAGCTGTCACTTTGTAAAACATGAAGAATAACGAAATCTGTACCATAGCATTTTGTCTGGTATCTTTTTTCCTGTTTTGTTTTCTTCCCATTTTTGATGATGACAAATGATGCTGTTGACATTTGCAGATATTTGTAAAAGTGAGGGGGCAGGCCATTGAAGCAGATTTACTGTGTGAAAAAGTGGAAAGAAATTGAACCAATCAGGTAGCCAAGGGGATGGGGGAGAGCAGAGGGCCGAGTCCCTCATGCAAAAATTTTTACCCCCTAAAAGATAAAAAATTAAATATGATTGCCTTCATTCATTTTAGTGTATCTTGCTACCAAAAAAAGTTATTTCACCCCACCACCTTAAGTACCCTGTTAAGCCATGGGCCTGATAGAAGCACCTCCAGAAAGTAGAGTCTGTACCCCTTCCTCATCCCCGAACTGGAGAATGTGACCACTACCATTTTATCACCATCCCTTTTCCCCTCCCCAATCCCCTTTACTTGCACTTCTTGAATTCCCTCTCTTTCAGTTTGCTTAGAAATCTTCTCACAGATTTTTAGGTCCCAGCAATTAGTAGAACTCAGCTCTGTATTAGGCGATGGTGTTTAATTTGAACCAGAGGAGATTGCCAAGGGGGGGGGGGGGGAATCTTCCTCTTTTTTGCTGTGTATCGTGTCGGCATTCTCTTCGAACCCCCAATTTGCTTTACATGTCAATTTGTACCTTTGCCTTATGCAACTTGCCCTTCACCCTCTTCCTTCTACAAGTTTCTGTCCCGATTTTTGGATTTCCCCCTGCCACTCCTTTAACCCTCAACCCCTCACTCATACACACACTGGCAGTATGTCATCTCCATCATCTTGGTATCTCCTTAAGTTTATCACTATTTGAAAACACAAGGCTTATCCCTTTTGCCTAATTTCCAGTGGGGGAGTACTTTGTTAGGCCTGTAGCCAGACAAGGTACAAAAAGGAGGGATGGCCTCCAAAACGGGGGGGGGGGGAACGGGTGGATCCAGGAATTTTCCCAGGGGGTGGTCTGAATGATGGATAATTAACTGCCCTTGGATACAGTTTGGTGCACAGTGGCATACCCAGGATTTCTCTCCAGGGGGCCATACAGTATGTTGTGTGATCGCTGGCCTGGGAGAGGGGACCTTACATGCAATCTGGTGCCACATATGCTACCTTTTGAAGTAAAATTTGTGTTAAAAAATTTACTTATTTTTAGGAACTAAAAAAAAAAATCGGCATCAGTGAGGGGGAGGCATGGCCCAAGACCTACCCCCTCCCCCACCGTGTACGCCTGTGCGGGTGTGACACTTCTTCCAATTCTAGGATTTCCCGATATTTCCCGAAATTATTCTCTTTCCAGAAAATTTTGCGAACAGCGCCAAAATTTGTCGAATTTCCGGTAATTTCGGGAAGAGTGGAACACTGGTTGTACACCTCTGCAGCTTTTGGAACTCAGTCTCACGGAGACAGTTTGTTGGCGCATGTTTTAAGTTATAAATCAAACTGGTGGGATGTAGGGATGAATGAACACCTCAATTTGGACACTTTTTGGTCTGAAAATGAAGATTTTTATGCACTTTTTGCCAAGTTTCTCCTAACAGAGGGGGAAAATGGTTGAAATTTTTTTGGCGACAGAGAGCAGGGGGCTCTGAACGCTTCCCCCCAATTCCGTGGGAATTGAGAATTTTAAAAATGTGTTAAGTCAAAGGATTTCAAATTTTCTAAGGAGTACAAAATATTTTTAAGAGGGGCTCCCGTGTCCCCTTGACCACGCCTTTCTACTAAATCAACGGCTTGCACGTAGGTGTAGAAATTTTAGTCTGTGGGCATTGATCATCAGGCATACAGATGTCATATGTTGAACATGCATCCACTAGCCTTCTATATTTCATTTAATTTTGGGTACATACCAGATGTGGGACCAGTACATGCTTCCCTACTTGATAGGCTCGCAAGGTTTCACATTTTGTGACCTCAACCAGATCTCTGCTTGAAACAAAAGGTGTTATTTTTTCTAGAAGAGGTCAGTTTATATACCAAGTCCTTTGGAAATAAAATTTAAGATTTTGTCAGGTAATTCTACTCTTGATGACATTGAATGACCTTTGACCTCCGACAAAACAAGGGTTCTTATCAGTCCATGCGGTCTAGCTAGCATGCGTGGCATGCTAAATATGGTACTGTAGAAGGCAGGGGAGGGATTTTATGTTTGAAAGTTGGGGGCAAGCCCGGGCGAAAATCTAAACCGCGTCAAAGGAGCCCGCGGGAGCCTGAGAAGCGCTCCTTTGGAGTCGCGTTGCAACTGGTATGGTCCAGGAACAACGCTGTGGTGGGGGTCAAGGGGCAACACTCTCGGAAGGCCTGGGGTATTTAAAGTATTAAAACCATTACAATGAAGCATTTGGCTATCTTAAAACTCATCGGATGAGCACTGAAGAGATTACAAAAAGCATATTTGAATTAGTAATTGCCTGAATAACAATAACAGGTCATTTTACGGAAGGGTTAGTCAGAAGGCATGAAGCACGCAAGAAGTTCTATAGGAATTGTAACCAAGAAATAAGTAATATTTAAAACAAGTGAAGCGCTCAGGAGAAAACAGCGTTTTTTAAGACATTTTATTTTACCCTGTTGTTTTTCTTAAGTTTCAAAAACAATATTGCCCATACATGATGAATTCTTCAACTTTCCCCAGCCACCTGTTATTCTTTTATGTTTCATTTTTGTCGATGGCCCCTAGGACAAGGGATCACTCAGGTTCTTTATTTCTGTGAAACTTGAATAAGATAGTTTCGAAAACCCACGATAAAGTATAACTTTGTAAGAACGATCAGGTAGGTTTCTGAATTGTGTACGCATGGTTCATTGTGCGTTTAATGATGTAGGACACTTAGTACTGTCAGTGACCTTACTTCAGAGCTTCAAGTCACAAAAGTGAAGCGGTGAGCCGACGCCCATCATTTTGAAAAAAAAAAAAAAAATAAGTGAGAACCAAACAAAATTTTTCAACAGATGCCCCTAATTGCCTCCCCACCTTTGAGTTCCGCCATCATGCACTGAATTAGATAGTAGGGCTTATTCACGGCGGGTGCACGAGAAGCTCTGTCGAGAAAAAATATTGTATTTTTGGTTTTTGAGTTTAATCTTTTCCTTTAGTTCACCATTGCAAGATTTACAAAAACATTAAAAATTCGTCAATTTTTCTGGTTTTGCTTCTGTGCTTTTGCTGATTTTTTATTATTATTTTAATTATTATGGAAAAAAGTGTGTGGGGGATTACCCCTTTTTCTCCAATCCCACTTATGAATGGGACGTTAGTTGATACTTCAACTGACATCCAAATTACACTATACAGGAGAGCACGCCAAGCGCTTCAAAAAAGCTTAGTTTGACTCATTTTGAACGAGAATTCAATTGAAAAGCTAGAGAATGACCGCGGGAGAGGACTTAAGGTGTAACAAAAAGGTGAAGATGATTAATAAGCATGCTCGTAATGGATATTCTCTGCACATACACTTGATGACTTTTGAATAAGCTTGTGTAATGAATAAGACACTTTAAATCACGTGCGCCTAAATTATGCTGTTCACAAATGTTGTTCATAATTGTCACATATATAGTCGCATTTGACGTTTGCAAGTCTGATTTTGGACTTGCCCTTTTTATTCGGAAAATAGTTATCGGTATAGAATAACAGACTTGTAGTGAGTACGTACTCGTACTCATGGGTTTGCACAATTGCTAGTAACTCGTACTCATGAGAATTAATTTGTACTCGTACTCATACTCATAGATTTTGAAAGCTCTGCATAGGAGCTATGCAAAATTTTGTACTCGTACTCATGAAGAAGGACATGTACTCGTACTCACAAAACAGACGCATGCCCTTGTACTCGTACCCATGACATTGTACTCGCACTACAAGTCTGTAGAATAATTCCATGCATTATCGTCCATGTAATAATGGTCATTAGACATGGAGTGTAAACGGTGGCTAAACGAGCCGAAACTCCGCCGGCCTAAAACCCCGTACTCGTATCCGTACCCTCCTAAAAATCCGTTTGGAGATCCCAAACGAATTTTAGGGTAATGATATTAAAGAAAAGATAAAACTCAAGGTTAAACTAGCTGGCGAAGCGTGCGAAAATTTTGAGTTTGCAATGGATTCACACTGAATTTTGCTTGAGACCGATTTGTAATAGGCCGAATGAACCGCAAATAAGTGGTGGGGTCCGGGGACCCTTGGACCCCTGGATAAGCCTCTCAACACAACATTTTTGCGGTCCCCTTCCCACGCATCTTTTTTGTATATTTTGTGAAGTACTGCCTGACAAGGAAACATTCCAGAATTATTGTTCCAACATTTATTTTCAGCATCTATGGGGCCCTGCAGTGATTAGTCCTCTCCATTCGATACAATTCCAACAAAGATTATTTTTAGTCCAATTTTACGTTCGAAAACTGTTAAGCTTGCGACTTTTGTTGCCTCTTTTAAAGCGCATTTTATAAGTTTAAGTTTAACGTTTGAGGGCCAGCCTGGGAAGCCAATTGGCTCATCAAGGACCCTATACCAGAGTGAGCGTGGATGAACACCGGCGAGATTCGCCTTCTCTTTTCGACTAGTGCTCAGAGGTTAACGAGGCAGGCGTGTACTAATCGCCCCCAATCCTGCTCCCGGGACCGCCATTTAACGTCCCCATCCGACAGACGTGAGAGTATCTCCAGTCTTTAGCCACTTTCCCAAAGGCTGGGATGGGGTGGAGGTTCCTTGCTCTGCACCACTGCTCAACAGCTGAACCGAGCAAAGCGCACAACTTCCTGAATCCGCGGACAACTTCCTGAAATGGGCAATCAGATACCCAATTCAAATGTATCAATTTAAACCATCACTGTGAACAGCTATATGCTGAACAAGTAAATTTAAGTCCCTAGAAAATTTCCAGGTGGTTCCACCCTTATTTGATCCGGGAGCCTCTAGTGTGCAAGGCACTACACTCAACCACCAAGCTAATTCCACCCAAATTTTATAAAGAAACAACTCCAAATTAGCCTCATACATTCCAGTATGAGGAAAAAGAAATGACTTTATCAGGGAGTTGCTATTTAATCGTGACTCGATTTCTGGTTTCATCTTATAGACTAATGTCTGTTTATTTTACATACCGGTGCCCTAATTTAATGAGCAAGGGGAATTGCTCTCCCGGGTTTCGCAGAGGCGGGGCCAAGCAAGTGGTGATATACCTCCAAAAAGGATTACCATATTTATTTTCTAGCAAGGAGGACATATCCTGGTAAAACCGTTACGTCTGGTAACCCTACCTCCAAAACGATAATTTGTAATTATACTTAAGACCAGAGATTTCTGTAATTGACTTAGCGCTTCTACCACTGGTCTAAGTGGACACAAGCCTTTTTAGCCACCTGTTTCTCATTTATTGTTGAACAAAATGCAGGAATATATTTGGCGTAAATATAATTTTTAGGCACTCAACCCCAGTAAATCGCATGCAAGAGCTTCTTCTTCCCCACGAGGCCCCGGATCTGCTACCGTAGCGCATCCTTGATGCAATTAATGTGGGGACTTCCCCTCAAGGGCATTCCTGAAAGTGTGGAATCAACATTAATTCCTACTGGGCATCAGGAGGGGAATTATTGTTTTTAAGCCGAATGCAAACATGATCCGTCGTCCCTACTCACACCCCCTCCTGAATTGTAAAATGGTTAGTGCGAGTTAATAAGCTAACAAAATTTGGTGTAATTGTGAGTTCAGTGGTATGCTTATAGTGTGCATCCAATACCATTTGAAGAAAACTAAATGCTTCATACTTATGGCCACAATTTTGTGAATACATCAGATCTCCTCCCCCTTCCCCACGGGACTGTTCCTTGAATCCCACCCGGGCCCTTCGCCGGTGGGCCCTTGGACCCCAATGCCTAGTTTAGCAATCGCATCAGCACGCACCCCGAAGCCTTCATGTTGGTGTACCCCTCCAGCAGGTTATGCCCCCTCCCCCCACTGAAGTCCCTAGCCAAGGGGGCGGGCACGCGTGAGAGGCACCCCTAGAAAAAATTTCACCGCTTGGAAAATTCAAAACTTCCTTGCCTTAATGCTGTCTAGGGAACGGCCACTTCGAACTTAAAAGTCTGGCGACAACGCCACTGAGCTATCTCCAGGTTTTAAAAATTCTCCCCGCCAGTTGAGTTTTGAATGCTAAGATTGCCGAGAGGAACATTATTTTCTTCCAGGCCTGGTGATCGTGTGATTGCGTAAGCCGCATGTACAATACGTGAAATGATTGTTGATGCACCGCTGTTATACCATTGAACTACTATCATACAATGTACACGTACCGTAGTGTAAATTTATACGGTACACTAGCACTGTGCTTGTGCAGGCCAGATATCACATGCATTGTACAGTATCATCACATTGCAAAGAAAAGTTGATCAACCTGAGGCCGAAGTGAAGCGTTGGCAAGATAAAATTGTGTCCCAATCCATAAGCGTAGATTGCATTTGAAAATCAGTTGCTGGTTTATTTCTTAATTAGTTTAGCCTTGTGGCTGGCCTTAAACTCAGGTAGAAAGGTGAGTGTTTCTCGGTATTTTTCTTCACGAATTGCTGATTGAGCAAAATTAGGTCAATGTCTGTTGTAATAGATACTGAGTACCAGTGATGCCCATCATTCATGGTATTTACCCAGCTCGTTCTCACATGATAACTACGCCATTACCGTTATCAAGGAATAGTTAATAAGGGAGTGAAAAACGGGCGATAGTAGTACATCAATGAGAAATTAATTTCAAACTCCTTGTTTCATCCGGTGTTGTACGTCATGCTAGTAGTAATGGATGTTTTAGTTTTAATTAGAAGTAATACAGCCGAAATGTTTCAATTACAGCGTTAGTACCAGTTATACGAAATTATGATGAATGTTAGAATTTTAGTTAGCGTAAGTGGGGTTTGTTTGTACGACACCGCCGTACAAATAATTCGTTGGTTACCACTTTATTATTGGTAGTCATTAGTGAGGGGGATACCCACTAGGCCAAAGGTTCACTACTTCACAGAATCAATGGTTGGCCTACAATCTTGGACAAAACTCATTGGAACACCCCCGCTCCCCTGTACAATGTTGGAGATATTAGTGTCAACTTTGAGATGCACTGCTTTCGTTTGGACACGACATTGTACTGGGGGAAGGATGTTTTGTAAATCATGCTCAACATTGAACTGGGGGACGGGGGTTTCGTAAATCGTGCACGACATCATACTCTGCATGG
>WURT03606123.1:0-20444 GCA_009936505.3 Holothuria glaberrima
AAAATTCCCCCCCCCCCCGTGTTTGGAGATGGATCCCCGCCCTTGACTTTGGACAACTTTGGACAACTTTGGGGATTCGGGCAAAAATTTTCTGCCCCCCCCCCCAAATTTGAAGAGTCCCGTACGCGTATGTCCATAAGCAACAAAAATATACTGTAATCACCACGATTACCAACTGTCAAATAGTGTACTCCACCATTAGCTCTACAGAAACTTGGGTTTTAAGGGTTAGGGTGTACCAGAACTGAGTTCTGTACAGATAGTTCAATGTATAGTACAGGACAGTATATAGTCATACAACATGTAAAAAGCACAGATACTTTGACAAACAGTACCATGCCATTGCTTTATATTGTGCTGGCCGTTTTGCTTTAAATGATACTGTGTAACCATTTTTTTTTTCATTAAAATGTTTTCTTTTCCAGTACAGAATTCAATAAGGCCATAGGATTATAAATTACCATAAATTTAGGTAGTCCGACCCCTAATTCAGGGCAAAAAGTCACACGGCTCTATATTTTAACTCTTCAACATTGACATTTGGTTTGAACCACTCTAGAAAGCCAGCATCACACTGTGTAGGCATTAGTACTGTGGTCCCAACTGTGCTACAGTTTCCAAATTATTTAATTGCAAAAACAGAATATATTCAAAATACTGGTGATCCAGCCCAAACTGTCCTAACAGAACTTTGGAATGGAAGTTCCAGCAAGTTCCTGTTCCAGCCAGAACTGAAAATTCAGTTCAGGTGCAGCCCTACTAAAACAGAGTTTATTTGGCAAATCTATCAACAAGCTATGTAGATAATTCAGATATTAAAGTGCCATAT
The DNA here is from genome assembly GCA_009936505.3 of Holothuria glaberrima. Lineage (NCBI taxonomy): Eukaryota > Metazoa > Echinodermata > Holothuroidea > Aspidochirotida > Holothuriidae > Holothuria > Holothuria glaberrima. The sequence continues at coordinate 830 of WURT03606123.1, forward strand.
TTTCCAAAAGATGAACAACTCATTACAGTTTTCGTCAGCTTGAAACTTGGACATTTATACTTTGACCTTGATTTCCGAATAGAGCAGGGTAGTGACGCATTTTTGCGGTTAACCTTAAGATACTGAGCATCCATCTTCCAAACATTTCCAAGTATTCATTTGTATTTCCACTTATGATGTGACTTCAATCAGATTAAGTGGCTAAATTAGTTCCCAAATGAATCATCAACCATGAAAATCGCTTCATATTTAGTGAAGTTATGCACGGAAATAAAATTCAACAATGCCAGACCAGCGTCCGTCGGACTGTTAATATCTGATCTTTGAGGTTAAAAAATCGGCCAAGTCGTGACGCTATCAGCCAAGTCATGACGCCCAGTTTCAAGGGGCGGATTTTTCTAATGTTCCTACAGTAGCTGACTGCTTTGGGGAGCATTTCAAGTACAAAAAGTTACACAATACCATTTCTGGAGGAAATATACCACTTAATAATTGCCCTATTTGAGTCATTCTTCTGAAAACCATTTCCCGCACCTTTTCCTTTCAAATGAAGATACTCTACACCTTAACACTTTTGTTAAAATTTGCAATTTCCCTTATAGTTTCTAACTTTGGAACAAAAACATAGCTACTTTTTACACTTCAAATAAACAGCTGGTCAAACTAGTTTCATTACAGTTGACAGGAAATCATTGTCTATTACAGTGACGTAATTCCTGCTGAATGGGAAGGATACATGCATCAGCCAGGTAAAGTTGAAGGCACAATTGCCTGAGGTGCACTTCTATACTCTTACCAAAAACCTAGTATTTATAAGGACATTTGCATGTACAGTAGGCTACACATGGGACCTTGCTGAGTTGGGGAGGGGCTAAATTTTTGTCAGCAGAATCTTTGAGCCATTTAAATTTGCCCAGACATTTCAATAGATTCTGCCTCAGTCAATATGGGGTTTTCCATTTTTGGGAGAAGGGGCAGGCACAGTGCCCCCTACTGTACATAATAGACCTATGGACCAATCATTCCTGATACTCTCCTATATGTGCAGTGTGTGCCCTAGTTCACAATGTTGATGGTGCACTATAACCGCAAAAAAGCCTTATATTTCTCCTTCTTCCATGAGATGGAGAGCCCTCTAGTTACAAGCTGATTCTGCCTTTGCGCTATCAACTTTGCCAAACTAATAATAACAGGCATTTAGGGAACATAAATATGAAACAGAGGTATTTCATCGACTCTCAATAACTTTTGACCCAGCCCTTACTCAAAATCCATATATGGCTTTATATCTGGATATATCTGGCTAAATAAAGACTTTATCTGGCCATATCAAGCCAGATAAAACTTGATATAGACCAATGACAGATATACAAATCAAGTTTTATATGGCCATATCAAGCCAGATATAACTTGATATAGACCAATGCCAGATATACAAATCAAGTTTTATCTGGCCATATCAAGCCAGATATAACTTGATATAGACCAGTGCCAGATATACAAATCAAGTTTTATATGGCCATATCAAGCCAGATATAACTTGATAAAAATCCATGCCAGATATGCATATCAAGTTTTATATGGCCATATCAAGCCAGATATGTTAATATGGACATATCAAGCCAGTATAACTTGGTACAAGTCCATGCCAGATATGCAAATGAGTGTTTTGTCATTTGTTTTTAATTGCTTTGATGCTTGAGTTATACCTGTCTACTTTAAAACATATATAGGATACAGCGGGCTCCTACCTACAATCTTGGACAAAACTGTTGAAACACCTTCCACCGTTGTACCATGTAGAGTATGATGTCGTGCACGATTTAGAAAACCCCCGTCCCCCAGTTCAATGTTGTGCACGATTTACAAAACCCCCCTCCCCCAGTACAATGTTGTGTCCAAACGAAAGTGGTGTGTCCCAAAGTTGACATTATTATCTCCAACATTGTACAGGGGAGCGGGGGCGTAGGGGTGTTCCAACGAGTTTTGTCCAAGATTGTCTGAGTTTAAGAAGGTCTCAAGTTAGAGCTAAAACTGGGATATTTCATGAATGTGCACAAGGTGAAAACAATTGGGGCCCTGATAACTGCCTACAACGTCATTTCCCAAGTGTTGAGATCAGTTTGCATAACAAGTGGACATTATTAGTGGGGGCGCTGTTGCGGAATTTCACAAATCACAACGAAAGGAGGTCCTTTACGGATGTCTGGTGTTCACGGCGTCTAACAAAAACAAAGGTTGGCATAAAGATTAAAGGCTATCGATGCTCTCAAAGGCAAATTATTCAAATTAATGGTGGAGATTTCCCACCATGAGAAGATAATCACATGCAAACCCAACAAGGAAATGAAGGTTGCCAAGTTTTCTGACTTCGTGTGTCAAAAATTCGAAGCAATGTTTTCAAAGCAAATACAAAATGGGGACGTTTATTCAGTAACAGAGGAGACCCCAGTGAAAAATCGAAGCCTGCCCGTGACTGTACGGTTCATTTTAATAGACACTACCCATAACGCCATACATTCTCCTTACAATACTTTACAACAACAGGGAGAAGAAAACCATTCAGGAGGATTTCCAAAACGAAATAGTGCCTCGATAAACAGTACTGAATTAAAGTTCATGGATAATTGACTCTTTTGTTAACAACTACTGTTTATCGTGGCGCTATTGATTTATTCTCATTTGTGATGAATTTTATAATTGATGTATGTATTTTGGGGGGACAAAAACAATTCATGTACACTTCTCCAGCAGTAAGTTGACTCCTTCTCTTCTCATAGTCACCTTTAAAATAATTGTGCCGACTTAGTAAAGTTGAGTGAACATCGTTTATCGTTAATGAATGCTTATTTTTTATTATTATTGTTTCAAATATGCCAAAATGATTTCTTCCTAACAGGAAGAATATCAAATGTTACGTTTGAAAATATGAACCAGAGTCCATAATATATCGCTTTAATTTCTCCGAAAACCTTTGAAAAATGTGCTGCTAATTCTCTGACAATCTTGGACAAAACTGTTGGAACACCTCCCACCGATGTACCATGTGGAGTATGACGTCGTGCACGATTAAGAAAACCCCCGTCCCCCAGTTCAATGTTGTGCACGATTTACAAAACCGCCGTCCCCCAGTACAATGTTGTGTCCAAACGAAAGTGGTGCATCCCGAAGTTGACATTATTACTGTATCTCCAACATTGTACGGGGGAGCGGGGTTGCAGGGGTGTTCCAACGAGTTTTGTCCAAGATTGTAGACATTGCAGTCATTAAGTGGGTACCCTTATCCCAATACGACCGTATACTAAAGAAACTTATGCAAATGATTTGCATATGTGGGTTGGGCCAGTATCTAAAACTACTCTTTTTATGATTTAGGAAGTTAAAAGTAAAATATTCACCAAATAGTAGATAATGAATAGTAAAATACGTAACAAAGTATATATAAGAAGCACACAACGAGGTGATCACATAAAATAGGAAATTTTGAAGCATTTTTCCATTCACTATTATGAAGGATGTCGAGTTTCTGTACTTAAGTCAATTCAACCTGATTTTATAAGAAAATTCTAATGGGGCTCTTTCAACTTGTTGATTGTGTTTAAAGTCTCCACGAGGAGTGTGGGCTAAAGGTCCAACTATGATTCATATCTGAAGCAGATATTGTCCAGACATAGACCATGTCTGGCCCAGGGCCTGATACTGGTAAGTCTGATCCAATCTGGCCACATATAAATGCCAGATCAAGGCCAGATATGGAAATGATGTTATGCACATACAAGGACCATATCTGATCCAGATAAAATTTTATCTGCTCCAGATGAAGTCTGAGCCAGATGAAATTTTATCTGGTCCATATATGGTATATGTAAAGTTCTGGCTCATATCAAGGATACATCTGCCCAGATATAAATTCCAGGAATGGGCCAGATATAGAAATGATATTATGCACATATAAGGACCATATCTGGTCCAGATGGAATTTTATCTGCTCCAGATAAAGTCTGAGCCAAATAAAATTTTATCTGGTCCATATATGGCATATATAAGGTTCTGGCTCATATCAAGGTTATATCTACCTATTTTTTATCTGGCCAGATATAAATTCCATATCTGGTGCAGATATGGGCTAGATATCAAATCCATATCTGGCCCATATATGGAATTTTATATCTGGCCTATGTATGGATTTTGAGTAAGGTAGTGCATGATTAATAACTTCACTGAGAAATCTGTCATGGTTATGCATCTCATGCAATTCAGTCTTTCCACTCTGACATCTGTTGACCGTATTTACCTTTGAACTTCCACGTTTACAAAAGAGTTCTATGAATACATTTGGATATATTCACACAACATTTATGATATCTGCACTACATACACCAAATTGTTGCATTTATGGACAAAAATTACCCACACACTAATGTGACCATACCCCAATACAATGCCTTGTTATCAAACCCCACAGTAAACACCAGTTTTACCCACACTGTAACATGGCCAGGCTGTGAACCACTTTCTACCAGACGTTGTCCAAGTACAATGTCATGAGTATGAGTACAATGGCAGTGCCTACAGTATGTTGTGAGTATGAGTACAAGTACATCCTTTTTCATGAATAGGAGTATAGGAGTACAAACGTATGCATTAGCCCCCATGTAGCGCTTTCAAAATCTGTGAGTGTGAGTAAGAGCACAAATTAATTCTCATGAGTATGGGTACAGGCAACTGTGCAAACCCATGAGTACAAGTACGTCACCACAAGTCTGCTTTCCACCATCTCTCCACTAGCTGAGCCCCTACAAAACCACCCAATTATCCTGGAATTACTTGAAATCTCTGGGGTTAATAGTACATACTGACATCTTAAGAACTTAATAAATATTGCTTGCAGTTTGGGCAAGTTGTTCAAATCCTCTTCATTATTTGGAGAAAAGTGAAAAACGATAAACACATAGATCTGTTGTCATAGGCCAGCAAGGGTAATAATTACTCCTTCCCACAACTGGTTTCAACCACCTCCCTCTCAAATGTTGAAATTAATTTCTTTTTGGTGAGTTCAAAACTCACCAAAGGTAGCATCATTTTGCACCAAGCAAACAATTTATGAACACAAATTTTGCAAGGGGTAAGGGTCACCCACTTGGGCCCCTCCCCATGATGGTCTACCCTTAACTTCCCCCCCCCCCACCCAAGCAAAGCCTGCAATGAAATGTTAATCACTTTCTTGAAATGGTTGATTTACAGCAAAATGGAAAAGGTGCATTATACTAGTGGTATCAGTTTAATAGTTTTCACAAAGATATGATATTGAACACTACCAAAATATGGCTTCTTGCCAAGAGGAAGCAGAGTGTGAGGAACACTGCAACTTTTACTAACAGAATTTTAGGTATAGTTTTTCAGAAGTTTTACTAAGAAAGGACTGTAGTCTTATGATGCATGACCAACACAATATCATTCCAAATTTCCAAGGGAATACCTGACACTTTTGATCAAATGACAAACTCTGTAACACACAGGTATCTGGTTTTGTTGCAAACTTTTCAAAAAATTTTAGACAGGATTTCCAGGAGACACACCCTCTATTTGAATAACAACCTAGCAGGGAAATAGTACACACTAGCAATTTTTGTGCCATTACACTAGCAAGAGAACAATATCACCAGGTCAATGTTGTTGATAATTTGACTACAAAGTATAGAAAAATAAGTTGATATCAACAACTACAAAATCTTAAGGCCCCGTCTACATGATCATACATTTGTCCATGAACAACGTCACACAAATGTTTAAATGCATGTTGGGAAGATAAAACATGCAGCTAAAATTTTGAACACCTTCATACATGTTGAACGTTGTTCAAATTTGTTGGGAAAGCAGTCTACACGATCATATGTTTGTCCATAAGCATTGTCACACTAATGTATGATGATGTTTTTGACCAAATGTATGATCGTGTAGATGGGGCTTTAGATGAGTCACAAACCTTTTCAAAAGTCAACAAATGTTAAAACAGACAGTAACTTGAGTTCTTCCGACTACAGTAAGTAAGCTTCTAGCCCCACCTCAAAAAAAAAAAAAAACACCTGTGTACCACCTTCATCCTACAGTAGCTAGTATACAAAGCTATAAACAATGGCCTGTACTAAGTTAAGATTGCTCAAGGCTATATCAACACTAGTTACTATATGTAACTTGTCTAATATACCATAATGTGACTTCACAAGTTATCACTGACCAATCAGAGTGATGATGATATTTTTCAAATTTAAATGTCAATCAAAGGGTATAGCCATCAATTTTTTAATATAGAGATATAGAGATGTTTCTAAATGTGTTTAGAGCCATGCCATGTAGCCCCTTAACAATAAGTGGATATAAGTGAAAAGAACCACTTTTTCCTGGTACCACATCCAGCACTTTGTGACGCTACTGAGGAGGAGTGTGAGGGAAAACATGCGAGGGGGGAGGGCTGGAGCCTAAGACAGAAATACAATGCCTGGGCAGGCAAGACAAATTTGTCCAGTGATGCCTATTTGACAAATGTGCTTGAACAAATCCAACCTTACATGCCCCACTGCCCCCCTCCCATACTCTTCATAGGTGTCAACTTGTCCTGACTTACCAAAATTAACATGAATGGTCTTGTTTTAATGATGAACTTAATTTCACTTGCCTTTGTTAAAAAAAGCAATCAAACTGCATGAAAGCACTGGCACTAACCACATTGTACTTGATTAGCATACAAGGAAACAATGCAGGAATGTTGAAATATAGGCCTATACATCAGTGCATTCATCTCAAAATTCTATTTTTTGACCAACTTGCATTTTCTCAACACAGCCTATATAGAGGCTTTGTTGACATCAGTCCACTTCACAGATACATATCCTCAGAGCAAAACTAATAAATACACATTTAAAATATCAGGAAAATAATCCTCAATTTACTAATGATTAAGTAAAATGCTACAAATTTCCAGTGTTGTGTTTAAATGTATATTACAGTACATGGATATCTGAGACAAGAGTTGTAAAGGAAGTTCTTTACAGAGGTGCTGAGCATCATGGGAAATCTGTCATATCACATTGATCTTTGTACAATATCTGCCACACTACATTTTTATTTTATGCAACTACTGTATATGCTGAATATTCATTCTTGTAGTCTTAAACCCAACCCTATTTTTGAAAGGTGGATGTTTGGGAAAACCAACCCACGTGCTACATGATCAACATTTTACCAAACTACAATACCCTGACCACTTATGAGCGTCATTTAACATATGCACACTAAATATATATAGTTTATAGTCTTTTGTGAGTTAAATGCACTTTTTCATTGTGAAAAATTTGAAAAATTCCCAATCTTTCTCTGTTCAGTTGTTATAGCCATCCACCATGAATTAGATTCCCATCCAATTGAGGGTACAATAATGAACTAACTGGCTGATAAAGAACAAAATGCACATGCTTTAATTTTGAATAGTATTAAAATAATAGTTGCATTCATAAAGTGCTAATTTATTTGGCTATAAAATAGAATACTAGAAGGTGTAGAATAAGTGTGTGACCTACTGGAGAGGTACAGTAACTCCTCGACAAGCCGTGCCAGTATAAAACTGAATACTGTTCCTTAATGAATAGTTTCTGCACAGGTTTGCATTTTAACACCTGTGTGTGGAGAGGTTTTTCCTTAATTGCAGTTTTGCATCTTGTCCACAGACATACAATTGTTATTGAGATCAAACTGATAACTTTGCATCACATGTCCAATGCTGTCTTAAAGGTTGTGTGACATGAAAATAACATAGCTGGTTATTTGATGTAAAAAGCATTAAAATGTAATAGCCACAATTCCCATTAAAATCCATCAAATATTGACCAATTTACAAGGTAATTTCTACTCCACACTTGTATCATGAATAAACATGAGCTAAATATGCAAATATGTGACATCGAAAGATGAACATACCACATATGGCTCATGTTTGCCTTTGTTTTTCCAACGTTAATTTCAAGGACACTGGTACCATTGTTATCCCCTGAGGGGTTTATTATGAAAGTTAAAATTCTTCCCTTCAGAAATGTTGATATCACTCAACAAACTGTAATCTGTCTGATCAGTAATTAAGAGATAACTTATACAGGGTTAACAAAAGAAATCTTAACACTGTACAACACTCCACATCATTATTTTTGCATAGGCAATGAGTTTCTTTAGAAACCATCAAACTTTGAAGATGTATATTTTGAGAATGGTAAAAGATATTGAAATAATTCCAATGGACCTTTCATTGGAGGACTTAATTCTTTAACTGACAAGTGAAACAGCTCTTTTTGGTGGCATGTCACATGACCTCTAATACCAATTGTGTTCTCATCATGGAAACACTACAGACCTGTACAGGAGTACTTTCATACTCTCATTCACCATGAATATTCATGAGGAAGACAAGTCTATCACCTCCATAGGCCTAGAGGACGGGGGTGAGAGGGGCTGCAGCCCCCTACCCCCAACAACTTAAATATTTCCTTTCAATTCTGGCAATATGCTGCTATTTTGGGGGCACTGCTGAGGCAAATCACCTCAATTACATGAGCTGAATTTGTGGGCAAGTCACAACAGCCCCCTCAAATCAAATTAGGCTCTTACACCTATGAACACCTCTGTTTGTCAGCATGAGTGGGAAAGTTCCAAGCAGTTTTGTGCTCTTCGTTTCAATTATTTCATTTCACATTATCTTAATATCCTCCTGAATTCCTTTGCTTGTACAGTAAATGTCAAGTGTCGAGGGCCTCCTATGTACTGAAATACATGAATCACTAGAAATTGACTAATTAACCAACATCTTTTGCAGTCACGATCAGTTGTGTATACTTAGCAACCACATATAGTGAGTCTTGCAATGTTAGCAGTGATCTCAACTTCGGAAATCAACCTCTCAGTATGGTTTAGCAATTGTTAGTACAGGACTTAGCGTACTGATTTTATGGCACAAAATATCCTCACTCTCTATCGACTTCTACATACTTGCACTGAAAATAAAGTAAATGATACTTCATTTTTCCCAAAATGAAATTTGAGCACTTGCATAGTAAACCACATGAAGTATGTATAGATGGGATAAAGAAAGACTCAATGCATAGTTAGTACAAAAGCTTTTCAAACTTAAAGGGCAATTACGGTCACCTGTTCCAATTTTTCTGGCTAAGCAACTTATCCTGCAGCTTTTTCTACAGCTACTGTATATTATTGTTCCACCTTGTGCATACACAAACTTATTTTATTGCTTTAGGCCATGTCTTTATGAGCATATACAGTATACAAGGCTATAATAAATCCAAACACTCCCTACATAGTGTAGAATGTGAGCTACTCACCATCATTTGAATTTTCAAACTTTGATGTAATCAAAGAGCATTCACCAACTGAGAATTGTGATACCCTCACACTAAAAATATACTTGGGGGGGGGGGGGTGAGGAGTGTACGTCTTTAATGCTTGAGTTACCATCAGCCACAACAAAATACAGCACTAAGTATACACTTAAATACAAAATATAAACAGTAGCACATGCATGACACTGCAGACAGATCCTTGATCTGGATTGCACCATTTCCTTGACACTGAAGACTTCACACCCAAGGTAGCTTTGTCTATTTACTGTCCTTAGAAATTTATCACTGATAAAAGTTTGGGTCACATGTGCAGTACATACTGTTGTAGAATTAAAATTGAGATCAAATCCCCGTTGCACCATTTGTCTAGGAGTTGCATCATTTCAAAGATTCATTACATCAGTTCTTAAGAATTTTTGGTCAGTTCCTGGGAAGGTTAACTATAGACCTATGACCAAAGCTTTTTGACCACACCTCATGATAGTTCCTACCACCTTTAATTTGTTTGATTCTTCTCTCTTTTTGGCACCCTGACAGATTCTTTTTGAAAGACATGTTAAAGTCACAGACTAAATATTTCCAACAACCTGTCATAGGTCAGTTTTGCCTGATGGGATTTATTTGTTCCCTTTTACTTCTCTACTATAATTCCTGAATTTTCAATACAACCAGAAAGTCAGGAAGCAAAAATAAAGAAAAACGAAACAAAAATAAAAATAGTGAAAACAAAAGCAAAAATGGTTTGAAGGAAGACCCTCCCATAAACTAAAACAAGTTAGCTTCAAATCTGATATGCTCAATTGACAGAATACCTGGAATGCACACATTTCCCCTTCAAGGTCCCTGTACACCAATCTTTTAGAAAAAGTTTGCTAACCTTTTGTGCTCAAGTTTGTTCAACTTTAGAACTGAGTTTGTAGAAGTTAAGTTTCCTGCTTTGCTTTTTACAGCTTTATTTCTACAAGGTTTAATAAAAGTACTTAAATCAGGTGGTCACATTGTCCATTACATTAATGGGAAAACAAAACTGAAAGAGGAAAGGAAGGGGAAAGCATGAGGAAGGCAAGGAGAAGGTGGAAGAAAAGGATGTATCTAGTGGTATCTAGTGAGCAAGAGAAGAAATTTGTGTGAAAGATAAACGGGATCAAAGGCCCTTGAAGAAAATTTACCCTGTGAAAATATTGGAAGTCAATAGCATCTGCAAAAGTAGGGTGATATCCCCTCCCCCTCCCCAGGGTTTCTACCTATGGGAATGACGATATATGACTTATTTTAGCTTTCTGCAGTAGTATTCAAGTTCTACAATGACCAGTACCTTTCATTTTCACATTTTTCTTATTTTATAAAAAAAATGGCTATTACATTTGGAAGGGGGTAAATGACAGGTGGAATCTTTCCATTCTTGATACTAGCATGAAATACTTTCAGGTTTTCTATGATAACCCATGACATCACAACTTCCCCTGGACACCTTCCCTCGGACACTTTTCCTGGAAAATTCCCACCTGGACAACTACCCCAGGACAATTTTCCTGTGGACAATTCCCACCCAAGCTAATCACCCTTCCGGCAACTTCCCACACCAGAAAATTTGGAATTGTCCCTGGGTGGGAAAAAATTGTCCAAAGTGGGAACTATCCATGTGGGGACTCTCTGGGAGGGGGGAGGCGGCTGTCTAAGGGGAGTTGTACAGGGGAAACTGTCCCGGATGAAATTTACCCAGACACCACGATAATGAGCACTAGGTTCCCTTTAGGACCACTGATTCATATTCCTCAAAGGTATACTTGGCCAAATGCAGGTACATAGCCAGGAATTTGCCAAGGAGGGGGCAAAACCTGTAGGCAAATTACGAGTGAAACGCCACCATAAGTTGGCATGAAGTGTACAAGAACATTTTGGCTGAAAATGCTTCCCAGATCACTGGAAATGGCACTTCCCAGGCCTTCAAAGTTGCATCTAAACATTTTCTATTTTGAGTTACTAGAGATATCATAAAAAAGTTAAAAATACAAAAAATATGCTCAGGAGTGTTGGGGGGAGGGGCTTGCCGCCCCTTTGCCCCCCTGGCTAAGCGCCTGGCAGAATGCAATTAGGTAAATGCTCCTGAACTCTCCACAACACTACTAAACAAATCCATATTATGCAGAAACAGCAGTTCCTAATGGACAGACTCTATTTGTCAGGTTTGTTGAACTTATTCAAAACCAAATCAACTTAAGCAGTTGCCAGTCTGTCAAAATCTACTACCATGGCTTACTAGATCTTCCAGTGCCACTGTGGTTTCACATACTACTTTTCGAGGAATTTTCCATCTCAAATTGTCTTTCAGATTGCACAAATAGGGCACTTTCCCACTTTTGTGATATTGTGGTTGCAGCTAAACATTCATTTTGTAATATCATGTTTAAGAAATTGACATCTCAAAATATGCAAAACAAAAAAATTCATAAAATTTGATAATTTTGCCTAGGCTCCTTGAGACAGACTGGGAATCAGTTTCCTATTAAACCAGTTGGTCATACTGAATATTCTTGGCACCCCTGTTGCCAAAATCTGATAACAAGTTCTGTTAAAGGAGGGGTGGCAACAGCAAGGGAAGGGGCCATGGCAACCCCCATCCCTGTCTGGGAAATTTTCCAATTTTGTCAGGGAGCCTTGAGCCCTAATGTGAACAATACAATATGTAATCCCAACAACAGTCGTGTCCCCTCCCCCCCCCCCATGACCCGCTTGATTTTGCTCTAAGGAAGGGCAGATTCTTCAATACAAACTCAAAATTTCTCAATTTTCATCAATGGAAACCCAGATTTTTTCAAATTTTCTTCACTAAATACTAAATTTTCTTCTACAAAAAATCAAAATTTTTGATATTTTCTGTTCAAATTTTTGTCAATAGAAGCCAAAAGATTTTGTGTTCAACATCCTTTCCGCAACCTGTCGCCTTCATTAGGGCTTCAGGTTACTGGTCCCCATCTGGGAGCTTGGCCCCCATCAGGCAAATCTTGGCACCTCCCCTGCATTAAAGTGGATTGCAAGTTGTTAGACAGCAACAGACAAATGGCAACAAAATGGATTGTCGCACATTCTGTCAAAACTAAAGAAACTTCATATCACACATTAAATATGTTGAATACTAACATTTATCACTAAATATTACACTGTATCTATCATTGCTGAAGACAACTGCATAACAAGTAAAACTAAATCATATAAATACATCAGTCATAGGTGTACAAGTATCATTCAAGAGCATATTTATCCCAATAACTCCCAGGACAAAACTGATACCAAGTACTTAATATTCCCCAGGACCTGAGATTTTTAGACAAGGACATTCAAGGCAGGTTCTTTCTCCACATAATCGCAGCTGTACATGCAACTTCACCATATACTGTATAGCGGGAAATTTCCGAGAGGCTAATTTTTCGCGATTCCGTACCCTGTACACATATTTGCGCAGTGAAGAATTCGCTGTTGCATCAACCAGGATAGTCTTGTACACAGTAATGGAAGTATTTTCGCGGATCTTTAATTCGCGATTAGTTACTTGGTCGCAAAAAGCACGAAAATTATACCTCTGTGAAAATTTCCCACTATACAGTACTGCATCAACAGGATAAGAAAGAAGGGCATTTGATGATACAATTACTATATTTTGTTGATAGCAAATCTGGAGGTATGGACCATTCCAAAAAGAATGATAACAGAAGTATTACATCTTACGAATCTCAACTTTGTTTCATATTTTGCTACCTAACTTTCAAAGTCCAGAGGTTCCTGTAACCACCTTTCAGAGAAACCATTGACTACACTTGAAAATATTTTATCGGCATTTACTGATTTGTGCACAGCATGCCATAAACTCTCTTCCCTTAGTACAACACAGTACTACATATGAAGTGGTAAGTGCTTACCACCTAGCAACAGTTGACATTCCAAGGTTAGTGACAAGATAAGATTTATGCAGTGGTTGTAAATCTTGTAAGGTACAAATAGTTGAGCATAATGTATTTGTCACGGCACAACAAATACAGGTAACACATTCTTGATAAGATAAAGATCTCAACAGAAATTCTAGGAAGACTAGACAAGCTGGAACTTAACAAACTGTGTAAAAATAAAAGACTTGCTCAATCTCCTTGAATGACCTACTTGAAATATACTGATGTACTTCAAGTGGTTATCACATGTACCCCCAACCAACCAGGGACCAAGGAGCTCTCACATACACTGCATAAAAGAAAGCACCCCCACTGAAGAAACCTTTGCCAGACAAAAATTTGGGGGAAAATGCAAAAATGCACATACCAGGCAAGGGAGGGGAGGAATGGGTAGCTGGCCCTAACCCTGCAGGGTTTCTGCCAGAAGATAACAAATGAAATCATCTAACGGAGAATGTTGTGAAAAACTTACCTCATTCATTAATGAACCTTTTCTTGTAGCTGGACTCTTTTAAAAAGGAAAAATGGTAACAAAAGACAGAAAGCCCCGATGAAATAGCAGTATGTTGCTCCAATCAGCCAGAACACTGCAGGAGAAAACAAAAGACATACATTTATGTTGGAGAGATTCAAAGACAATGCAGACTAAGGGAAAGTCATAACTAAAGATGGCCACCAGACCCTGATATATCATTTTTTGACCCTAACATTTAAGTAGCTACATGTTATACAGCATCAAATTGTAGACAACTCACATGACCACACACAGCATCATTATAACTTGTTACAACTTCCACATGTTAATTTTCAGTTTGCTACAACAGGAGGTGGTGGGAGGGGGGTTACCTATTGCAAAAACTAGGACATGCAGTAAATCTGTCTTGATGTCATAAAATCACAACTAGGACATTTTCAAAGTAGTTTTTGGAACGTATATATTTTTTGATGGATTCAACATTATAAAGTGAATTTACAAATTAATCTTAAATGATGAGTTACTGTCTTTGAGAAATGGGCTGATCCAAACATTTAGTTACTATAAACTGAAAATTCATCTCAAAATCAACAAAATGCACTGTACCTTAGCCCCATTCTGGCCAAGTATGAAATTTAAGACTTGGTCAAAGTACTCTTACATTATGAATAGTAATGTAACATTTGTCAAAATAGTCTACTGCCAATGCCTGATCTCCATAGCAACAGAGAAGTTACAAGGTCAAATTTATAGGAATGGAGAGGCAAAGAGGCTGTACAGAAGGTCAGGAATCCACATGCTCAAAACACATTAACATACAGCATATTGTTTGCAAAGGGCCTGTGTGTTCACCTCATAGAAGACCGGACAATTAAGCTGCGTATACTAGGACATGCATAAACAGTCAAAGTAGAGTTGAATGAAGTTTCAAGTCAAAAGAATGTGAATTATTTTGGCCACAAAAACTGGCCCTTTTAAATGGATAACATATCTTAATTTACATTTCAGCTTGTAATATCAAGCTGCTGAAGGCATCTTTACAATGTATCCTTAACATAAAGGGACATTATTTGATTGTGATATAAGTTCTGGGATGCATGGGGAAGTCATTTTGGGTCTGAAAAACATTGGTCTGATATTGCCAATGAGGTGTTCAGCATAATAAGAAAGCAGTCTGCAATAGGCACATGATTTCTTCTCACCTATGTCATAAGGCAGGTTCCTGACCCCTGTTTACCATGTCAAAATAAGAATATATGCCTTAGCATAGCAGGTGTAGAATATGTACTCCTCTTTTGACCCACATACTCTTACACCTGCGAACAATGATAGAGATCATCCAATTTCACTATATTCATGAGCCCAATTTGATGTTACCTCTCGACTGTTGATTGGTTTCAATATATGAATATTCATATAGCATGACCAAACTTAAGCGGTAACGCTCACTTTTACACAGTAAGTCAATAGGACTTCAATGTGTGAGTTTGAAGGGGGAGAAATCACACTAAAACCTCAATGACATTCTGCATCTGAAATGGCATGGTAATCAGACTTGCTTTATTTTTTCGTTGAATATGTACAATTTGTGTTTGTTGTGATCGTATGTACGAATAGTTAAAAGCATGCAGTTTTTATGCATTTTCATGAAGAATTCTTGCGAAAGTTTGCAGACGTTGGTATTACGAATGTAGCCAATATAGGTGCAGGAGTAATACACGTCCGCCAAGCGGCCAAGTGCCTTGGTACAAGCAACATTGCAAGACATACAAGTTTGACAAAGGCACAGTTGAATGATGAATTTTGGCCTTCTGATATGGATTCCACTCTTGTGACAGCCACAACTTGAAGGAAAAAATCACTTCCTGTAAATAGGCTGTACTCTTTCCTCCTTTGTTTATCACCATTATTGTGCATTATTATGGGTTATAGTACCTCCCATGAGAATCTTAAAATGCAAACTTGAAATTTATTTGCAAACCAATACATCCCTTACATACTACATATTACTGTAAACATTTTGAATTACAGCAATCACGAACAACAAACCGCTATGCCATCGTTATGCACTACAAAATGGAATGACTCGAACGACTAGCCTGAGGTATGATCAGTCATTGTACATTTTAAGTGTGCACATTGTTGCTACCCCCTCATTCACTTCTTAGACTAACATCTTACATAAAGTGACACACCCCTCATTCACTATTAAGACTAAAATCTTACATAAAGTGACACACCCCTCAGTCACTTCTTAGACTAACTTACATGAAGTGACACATCCCTCAGTCACTACTTAGACTAACATCTTACATAAAGTGACACAACCCTCAGTCACTGAAGTGATGCACTGTATGCATTTTTTATTGACATGTAAGTCACTGAAATGTCCTAAAATTTTCAGATACTACTGTATAGCAGGAAATTTCCACAAGGCTAACTTTTCACAATTCTGTACCTTGTTCACGTATTTGCAGAGTGAAGAACAAGCTGTTGCATATGCAACCAACATAGTCTTGTACAGATCAATGGAGATATTTTCACAGGTCTTAAATTTGCAATGAGGTACTTAGTCGTGAAAAGGGCGAAAATTAAAAACCCATGAAAATTTCCCCCTAAACTAAGTGTAAAATCTGACTCACAATAACTCATTCGGGGTTAACAATTAAGTGACACACATCTGACGTGTAATGACTCATTACTTGGTTACTATAGCAATACTGGTACAGTCACAAACATGCGAGTCACACTGTCATTGCCAATAACCTTTCCTGACTAACCATGCTAAGGTTTTGTGCGGGATGCATAGTCGACTCTTTCCACTGATATTATAGTGCATTCAACTTTAAACTATCTACAATTCATCTGCAGTTCTTCATGAAAGAACAGGGAATAAACACTTGTTTACTTGTTTTGTTTATACTAATTGTCTCCTAAGCAACTAAACCACAAGTAAACATATCATGCTTGTTACTGACAAGACCCACGACCCTGTAAGTGTATTGCTAAGCCCTCTACACGTGGAACAAACAAATCAGATAGACATTTTTCAAAGTAAAGTCTTTACGAATGTTTCTAATTTTACCACCTTGTCAAAGCTTCCTGTACAACTAATTAAAGAACTAATCTCTGGACTTCCTGCAACCACAAACAGTACACGTCATATTCCGAAGTAAAGAATGTGTGGAATTTAATTGAAGTCCCTGGTGAATAATCAGCCAATGAAATAATCTTCCTTTGTTTACTTGTCTTGTTTACTTACCTGTCACCACGGCAACTGTTGGTAAACAAACTCATCATGCTTTCTGTTAGTAAACACATGGCTTTAACATGGCCTAGTCTAACATGCCACATGTGGAAGGGTTGATCTGGGAGATATACTGTACTTTGAAGATAAAAGTTATCTCTGTTTGTTAAAGGAGGGAGGACATGTTTTATGCAACAGTTACAGATTAAAGGGCCCACTATTGCATCATCTAAGGGAGATACAATTCACCAAGTTCACTTATATAGCGCCCTCTGTTAATTTCATGAGCTCATGCCCTTGCCATATCCCTTTGGCATATACGCTATAGTATCTACTTCATACTATTTTAAATCAAGGACTCCACTTTGTCACTATGTACACTGAAGACTGTACAGCAGGCCATGAGTGTTAGATTTTCCATTCTATCTTATTTTCCATACGATTATCTTTCTCTGTGTTTCAGAACATTCGTCTTGTATGTCAAAGAACCAAGGAGTTATACTGAATGAATTTAACAATTCTGTAACAAAACAGTAGTGTCCAATAAACAAGAATACAAACTGCATTTAGTTTCAAGGATTTTAATATACATTTGTTACATTTTATGAACGATTTACAGTTTCTAGAGGTAAATTGCTGTATAAACCTGACCTGTGGTATACTCTCAGTTCAGTGGAATTTTAGAATGCATATTCAGTGACAGATATGGTTACATTTGGTCAATTCTGGCACTATAAATTGTCTGACCAGGAAGTGACCATGTGTCACTTTGGCATCATGAGTGGAAATATTTGAAGGGCCCAAGACCAAAAAATATTTACTTTATTAACTCACTCCACATAACAAATCTGAAGCTGTGTACTTTTATGTACTTGTGAAAAGTTACACAGTCCTACTAAAGGGATATACTGTACTTAAAATGCACCAACATGGCACACACAAAATAGCTGTAATCATTATTAAACCATTAAGTCTCACCAACTAAATACAGCAATAGCTTCATCTCAAAATGCCATGTATTACAAGAGTTACTGATGTTGCATCATTTGAAATTTTGGGAAGTTTGGATGAACATATTATTCTGGAGCAACAAATCACCAAATTTCTTTCTGTGAGAGCCATATTTCTTGAAAACAGAGCTACAATACCATACTGCCTTATTTTGACCTATCTATCATTATTTGTTTTAAAATCTGAAAATTTTCTATACAACAAACATAATATTTCCCTTCAACAGTTTTGCCCAATGCGATAGTTGCAAATAACAAGCAACTGGAGTATTGGAATGATTATCAGTATTCAATTTCCGTATCCGACCATATTTGCCATATGCCTGTGTAACTATTGGCAAAAAAGATTTTATGCCAGAGATTAGACACAGTTGTCAGAAATATGTGGTACTTTGTATGAGATGCCAAGATATGCATGCATAAATGATTACACATAGGCAACAGAGCCTATATACAGACAAATATGCAAAGATTCCTTCATCCCTCTCTCCCAAGCTAGTTCTCTAGAACCACCCTCATCAGCCTGGTGATGGCTCTACATTCTTTTTGTACTGATGCCTTTATGTTTCCATATCTTATTGTTTAAAAGGCATAAGCAGTCCCCCTGCCACACCCCTCCCCAAACTTGTTTTTAAACAACAGCTAAATCTCAAAATTATCCTCTTATTTCCCTTCAAGTATCTGTTATTTCAGAACATAAATACAGGTTATGGTCATGGACATGGATAAGGTTATACACTTACTAAAGTCTTTTATCTCAACATTTTTAGGTAATGAAAATAAAAATTTGGATCAGTACTCAAAGCTTTATGTCTGCAAGGATGAAGTGTTGGTACATAGAGGTGTTGGAACACAGATATGAAACTGCCAAGCAGCCTATACATCTCCTCTCCTAATACACTTTAAATCGAAGGGGGGAGGGGGGAGCTTTGAAAGGACAGATGTCAGCTAGCTTCTTGATTCTCAGAAACCCTCAAAAACCTCCCTTCAGACAAAGGAAACAGGCACTGAATACTCAAATTACAGTAAAACCCAGTTTATCCAATAAATTTGGGACTGAGGGTTGTTCACATAACAAAAATTCAGAACCAGAAAGCCCAAAGGCTTAGTGATTCCTTGCCATAGACCAGAAAGCCCAAAGGCTTCGTGATTCCTTGCCATAGAAAATGTTGGGATTTTCTTGTGAATTCTTGGGAAATTTTGCTTTTCAACCTCTAAAGACCCCAGGTGACCTTCGACCTCCCTAAAACAAAAAGGTTCTTCCTCCAAAAATAAAGCATACATGTACCATAAATGAAATCTATCCAGGCTTTCTACATTGAGAAATCGTGTTAAGAACGTTCTCACACTTTAACCCCAGGTGACCCCAGATGACCTTTGACCTCCACCAGAAACGATAGGGTTCATCTTCTCACCATAATGCATCCACGTACTACATATGATATCTATCCAAGCTTCCTGCCTTGAGATATCGTATTTACAAAGTGTTCTGCTTTTGACCTCTAGTGACCTCAAATGACCTTTGATCTCCACCAAAA
>WURT03606234.1:8721-20443 GCA_009936505.3 Holothuria glaberrima
ACATCATGAAATCTCTCGAAGAAATTGGAGAGGTTAGCATTAATAAATCAATACTACCATTAGATTATTCTAAAAATAAAGTTATTTGTTGGTGATGTTTTTCTCTTTTTGGAAGGACAGTGATGAATGGAAACACACCATAATCATGTCTTTCATAAACTTTTCTATTATTTGTTTTTAAGGACTAAATTGATTTAATTCACAAAATTTAACCACTATTTTTACCGGTGAAAATGTGGGTTGTACGTAAAAAATAAAACAAAACGTATGTGAAAATGCCGGCTAAAACGCACTTCAAACTGATAGAATACGCACTTCAGTTAAAAAGCGCATATTGAAATGCGCGTATTGTAGTCTCAGTGCCAATGAGCTGTAGGCAAAACAATAACAAAATAAATCTTTAAAGAGCTACAGTAATCCTGCTGTACATGCAGCCGTCTCTATTTACAGTATATAACATGTACTACATCTGTATGAAACACATCCAATTAGCCATGTATCTCAAACAAGTCTTACTGTACAAACACAAAATGAGAAAATATTTTAAGTACTATGCATGTTCCTCAAAGTGCACCAGAGCAGCCTACACTCTGTGTTCCATAAGTTATGTTTCCTCAACTGTGGGTGGCAGCATTTCATGTAATTGGGTTACCAAGCTTTTCCTTCTTAATATATATATATAGTCACAGTGTGTATACTTTGTCCAGTGCAGACCTTGGAAGCTGGTTTGCAGAAATGGTTTCTCCTTTCAAATTTGCAGATTTACTGCACAGTACCGAGTTGTATATACCAGACTTTGATAGGTGATGGTTTTAATGGGTAGCTCATGAGTGGTTCGCTTCACCTGGCTTGTCGAACAGACATTTGTCTGATTCAGAGAAACTCTGTAGTATGCTTTTAGTAATGTGTACTGTAGCTACTGAGGGTAGCATGGTGCAGTAATTTGATTGACTTTTTTCAAGATATTGTTGGCAGCAGTACTGCATCACAAGCTCAAAACATGCAGAAACTTTTTGTGATCTCAAATATATCTTCCCGTCATGATGGTATAGCAATACTTCTCAAGTTGAAGGCACAGCAAACATACGGTCAGTTTTACATTCTTGCTTCAAGGGCAAATCAAGGGGCATGGAAGAGCCAAAGAGAGATACTGATGTCCAACAGTTTCTTCAAGTGAAGCCACATTCTCACCTGTATACCAACTCAAATTTAACCATTCCAATATATCCTTGCAAGAATGTAGCACTTAGTTTAAGCTACTGTGTAGAAGATTGAATCACTGCTTAAACTATTTCAGAACACAGTAAGGCATCCATCCAGACCCAGTCAACTGAGTGTTTTCTTTGAAAGAATGCTACTTTTTAGAACTATACGATTGCCATTGTACTGTAAAAATATTACTAGTGAGCAGGATAACCATGCATAACTGTTACTGCAGAAGTGTACATCTCTAGGAAGATCAGACAAGTTTACTTTGAACAGTTGGTGTGCAGAAACCACCATTGGCAGGGCAGCTTGCAAGTATTATGAAAGTGGATACAGGTAAGTCATACTGATGTGATCAATCTCAACTATAGCAAAGTGTATCAGGTTCACACTTAACATAATGAAACTTAGTCCTGGTACATGTGACTTGGTAGATCACCATCGCGAGGGAGGTCCATACCGTATTTCAGCCCAAAGTTGGTTTCGAACGGTGTATAATGCTGCAAGGATGTTATGCAGTTGCTCATCTGAAGTTCACCCTGCATGATAAAATTAACAAATCTTCTGATGAATATAGTATCTGTAAATATAGCACAGTATTGCGGTAGTATATGAACAGTAGTGAATAGCATACATTCTCTACAAGTGTATACATGTATGCACAGTACTGTACTCATGCACTTACAAAATTACTGTAGGCCTGTATTACACAGCTACTTAGATGTACTACCGTACAGGGTATATGGTAATCTGCAACGGTTTGCATCTTTAAGGAAAACTGTAAAGCAACCTAGCTTACTGTGGGTTTTCAAGGGGGTGGGGTATCCAATGCTCCCAACTGAGTATCTATACTGTTCATACTGACCTGACAAGTGACTTAGAAGTACTATCCCTGAGGTAGTGGAGAACAGCACAACCACTGATCAACATTTTTTTACTTCCCAGAGATGCATGACTTTTAACCCAATCTCTGACCATCAAACCTCACCCAGCCGGGTAAGGGGACAGCTCCCAGTTGCACTGTCTTTATTATTCTGAAAGTCTACAGGTCAGTGTTAGGTAGGGCATCTTATATAATTTAGATTCATGATAGAGAAATTCGTGCGAATATTAGCTGGGTTACTGGTTTAGAACATGGGGGCATCAGATCGAATTACATAGAGGAATGTAGTAGTGGCCTGTTAATGATTTGCCAGCAACTGGTGGGTGGATAGGTAATTCAGGCCAGGGTAGAGGTGAAATGGTTCAGATTGAATAGTTATTCATTTAATTTCATCCATGGCATAGGCTAATCATGAAACCCAAGGGATGGGGTTGGGCTATACTTTTGCAAGAACAGAAGGTGCATATAAATAGGATTGTCTTTAAAGGGTATGCTTGCCCCTACAGGTATGACCCAAAAATTCTGACAATTAAGTAAAAAACCATCAGTTCATTTGGATGCACAGTATTTCAAGTGTTATCCATTACTAGATAGTCTGCATGGTGTTTCAATGGAGAATGCAGTCACCCCAATAAAGAATTGTATAGTAGACTATCCTATTTCCAGAATGGCTCTTGAGAATCATATGACAGTATTTTTCACACTCAATTGTAAAATTTACGAGGAGCAACTGATTGGTTTACCTTGAATATGCAATATTTATGTCCTAAAATATCATGGAAGATACTTGGAAGATAAATAAGAAGAAATTTGTGACATTTAGCTATTGTTTCAAAATAAGTTTGGGGCGACTGCCTATGACCTTTAAGCAACTTGTAGACTAAACCAAACCACTTGGTTATGACATGGTCCGTAATAGCCCCATGGTTATGAGTACTATGCCTGTAGAAACATCAGCACCCATGTGCCTATATACGAGTACATTTCTTGTAATTTGCATACTGCATTGGATATACTTAACGAATAAATGACTAAGTCCTCAATACACACTTTCTGGCTTATCAAAAAATGTCTAAGTCCAAATACGCACTTCCTGGCTTTTCAAAGAATTATTTTCTAAGTACAAAAAACGCGCTTCCTGGCGTATCAAAAATTGTCTGAGTCCAAAGTACGCACTTCGTAGCATCATCATACTTGACAAAGACCATGAAACGCATATCCTTATTCCCTTAAAATTTCACTAAGTAAAAGTTTACGCTCAAAGAAGATAGCCAACTAGGAAATACGTACTTGCAGAAGTTCACTACGCAAAATTAGTACGTGAAAAATTGGAAATGCACATATTATTAACGCACAAAGAATTTGGAAGGGTGAAAGTTGTGCAAATAGACCTTATGCATTGACGTCACACTGACGTCAATTTGGAGGAAAGCAATGAAGCACACATGCACGAACGGCTTGGATTCGCACGCAGGTGTAGTTGAATTACGCGCGTATATGATTGGTTGACAAATCAGCTGTCTGCATTTGTTGGTGTAACTTGCAACGATACGCGCTTTTCCTTTATATGAGGGAGCACTTTTTGCTCTATGACATCATATGCATAAGGTCTATTGTAGGCGCCAGAAGTGCTTACACGTGCGTATTCTAAGCGTACTTTGTTTTACGCATTGTTTGCACTAAAAAACGCATAGTCTGCGCATTAAAGTTTGTGTAAGGGATATACATGCAAGCTGCAGTAAACATAGTACTTTCCTTTCAATGTTCCTTGATTCTGTAACGTTTTACTCTGCTTCATATTGTTGCACTCCTAATGTTCAGAGTTTATTTGTTAAAGAGACAGGGCTGGCGGCAAGATTTTCTGGACGGAAGGGGGGAATATGTACACCGTCGTCGGAGGAGGATATAGCCTTTTTGTATCCATCAAGGCTTTCTGGTGGAATTGGAATATTTCCCGGACGGGGCCAGCCTTCCTCGGCGCCGAGCCATGGCCTCCTTTCCCCCACCTGGCACCTTCCCTTCAAAGGGCACGAACTGTAGAAGTGCTACTTAATTTCCTTGAATAAGCATTTCATTGGTGAACTTGTGTAGCCATCTGCAAACGACTAAAGCGTTGGTACCCTCCTGGTTGGTGTTGACATGTCATCATTTTTATTCCTTTTTTTCAATCCTAAACTGATACATACATTAAACTTGTAAACTTTCCTGGGTAGAATTTCAGATTTCAAGTGTATTTCTTTGACTCTTCTTTACCCTAGACAGATGATACTGAAATGAAAGGGTCACTTAAGAGTTTAATCCATAGCCGTATTGGTATGTTGATTCTAATCAATATGTCTTTCAATTGGTAAGTAACATTCAATGTTTTTCCATTGACAAAAACGTCATGCATTTCACCTTTTCACTTTTTCTCTCATCTTCTCCCCATTTCCCTTCTCCTCCACTACCAATCGCTATAACCTGTCTTTATTCCCCTATCTTTACTTGTAAAACATGCTCAATACAAACCATAATGCTAGCTTATTGATCAATCCCTTCGTGCGCTTGAAATATTTGCGGGCAATGTGGAGTGTACCATGCTACATACAGTGTTACATGCTCTTGAAAATAACGACGAGAAGAGAGTTGGACAATTTCCTATTAAAAATTGCTCATTACCTGTTGTGGGACGCGGCCGCTTCCGTTACAGTAAAACATGTACACTGAAATTGAAACACCAGGCAAATTACCATTTTACCCAATTTACCGAAATAGCTTAATATAGAGGTGTTTCACTGACATCACGTGATCGCGCCTCTTTTTGATTTGAAGGGCAAGCTTCCATTGTGTCACACGGTAGTAGTATTAATTGGCTATGTCGTACGCGTGTGATGTTAATAGGCTTACTGCGATATCTATGGTTACACCGTGTGCGTGTGCTGTAAATACCGTTACAGTGCGTGTTCTGTGCACGATAATCCCAATCGCGTGACGTCACATGAATTACCTCTATTGTATGTAATAAAAACTGGCAAGTTATAAAGATAGTCCACGTGACTTCATCATTGCCATATGGACGGCTAAAACTATACGCGGTTGCGAACTTGAGTACCGGTGTGCATGTACGTGTACAATTAAATTACATGTACGGTATGATACTGTAGTCTGTACTGATTACATTTGAGCAGAGGATCTATATATTGCAAAAATAGGCAACATGAAATGTATCCGAAGCCAGTTTATGTAAACATGTACCTAAATTGCAGCAAAATTAAACAGAAATATTTTTAATAACAATGTTATTTTTTGTGATCACTTTATTGATTCCTTGCCGAAGGCAGGCAAGGAATCTATGCGATGGTAATGTCGTGTGTGTGCGCGCCTAAGCTGTGTCTGGGATGCAGCATGTACGTGTGGACCCAACATTTCATTTTCTATTCAAGATGAGGTCCTCAGGTGTCAGACAATAGATTTCAGGGGGTCCTCAGGTGTCGAACAATAGACAATCTATTGTTAAGTTTAGGGTTAAGGAAGCAAACACACAGGAAAGAACAATGAGGTCCTCTCCTTGATAGGAAAAGAAACCTGTATGGGTATGTGTGTGTATGTGTGTATGTGACGCATAGCTTGTAAAAACGATATCTCAAGAAAGCAATGACCGACACTTTTCATATTTGGTTTATATATTTGTTATGTTGAGAGGATGAACCCTTTTGTTTTGGTGGAGGTCAAAGGTCATCTGAGGTCACCGGAGGGTTAACTGCGAAAACCTTGTAAAATGGCTTGTAAACACGATATCTCAAGATAGCAATGACCGACACTTTTCAAATTTGGTATATAAATTTGTTATGTTGAGAGGAAGAAGTCTATTGTTTTTGATGGAGGACAAAGGTCATCTGAGGTCATTGGAGGGTAAACTTGGAAAACCTTGTAAATGGCTTGTAAACATGATATCTCAAGTAGCAATGAAGGACACTTTTGATATTTGGTATATAGATTTGTCATGTTGAGAGGAAAAATTATATTTCTGGTGGAGGTCAAAGGTCCTCTGAGGTCACCAGAGGTTAAACTGCAAAAAAACTAGGAACCAAGATATCTCAATGTAGCAACGATGGATTCTTTTTATATTTAGTATGTAAATTTGTCATGTTAAGATGAAGAATCGCTTAGATTTTGATGGAGGTCAAAGGTCATTTGAGGTCACAGAGGTAAAAAAACTGAAAACGTTGTTAACACGATATCTCAATGTAGCAATGACAAATACTTTCCATAGTTGGTATATAGATTTTTTATGTTAAGAGAAAGAACCCTATTGTTTTTGATAGAGGTCAAAGGTCATTTGAGGTCACCAGAGGTAAAAACTGAAATCCTTGTAAATACGGTATCTCAAGATAGCAATGACAGACACTTCATATTTGGTATATAGATTTGTCATGTTGATAGGTAGAACCCTTTCTTTTTTGGTGGTGGTCGAAGGTCATTTGAGGTCACCAGAGATTAAACTGAAAACCTTGTAGATGGCTTGCAAAACCATATCTCAAAGTAGGAATGACATGTGTGAGGTCACCAGAGGTTACATTATGAAAAGTTATAAAAAATGATATAGTCAAGAAGTATAAATTTGAAGGATGGCAAGGAATCACTAAGCCTTTGGGCTTTCTGGTTTTGTTCAGATTGACCCTTATGGGATAGGGCAACTTCGACTATTGCCCCTTAGTTATACTTTAATATCTAGCACTGAATTGACCCCCTTGAATTATCTTGTGTTAATTAACGAGAAGTACATAAGCAGATAAGCAAAGGAAGCTGATCTTAGCCGGAGAAGAGGCTGAAAGTTTCAGACCGCTGTGCTGAGGAGAAGTTCCCCCACCCTTGGAAAGTTTTTGAATATTCGAGAGTCTTGCCAACTAATGCTACATTTTGTGCAGCTTTTGAACCGTTCGTTGAGTAATGTGATATTTATTTGAATTTTTTTTACGATTTCTCAGAGGTTACAAGTAGGGGGTTTCGTCCTTCAAAAGTGGCGGAACGAAAACATACTAAAGTCCCCAATATTACTGATCGGATACTCTATCCCCCACAATCACCACCACCCTGCTTCCCGTGACTGTGAAAAATTATCAGGCAAAATAATGACAAAAGAATTCGACAAAAATGACAAAAGAATTTGGTTTAAGCTTTTAAAGCAAAACTAGGGCTGTAACCGAGTGCACTTAACCCAATTCCAGGCCAATTCCGATTCCAGTGGCCACCATTCCGGGCCAATCCGAGTCCAATACCCCCGATTCCGAGCCAATTCCGATTCCAGGTTTTCCAGTTCCGGCCAAATCCGAGTTCTGGGATTTGATAATGTAGCGCCTCATACATATGCTTTTTGTAGTATTTACAATTACACTTATGATTAAAATGGGCACTTTCAAGGAGTCAATTTCATACTCTGGCTGACCCTGTAATTTAGTTGACTGTATGTGACCATTTACTTGTTAAATTGTGCACCAATAATAATATTGCCTCGGAAACTTAAATAAAACCCCCATTTTTATGGACTCGACTATAATCGGCTTCGAGACCGAGTCCAGCTGAACCCATTCCGATTCTGTGACCTCCCATTCCCGGCCAATTCCGAGTCCGGCGAAAAACGGACTCGAGACCGGAATCGAGTCCGAGTCTGGACTTTTTGCTTAGGGATGTTACAACCCTAAGCAAAAACTATGCGTCATCTGGACAAATGGACTGGTGAGCTAAAGTTGGTCTTCATCTCTCTTAATCTATTCTCAGGGCGGTGCAAAGTATCTTGTACTACGGACTTTCCCTAAGCACATCAACTCTAGGCATAGATCCTTACATCTCGTTCATGCTCTCTGGTGCTATTGAGATGCCAGCGTACATTCTGTGTATGTTTGTGCCCGAATGGTTTGGCAGAAAGGCGTCAACTCTAGGAACGACGCTTTTGGGAGGAATTTGTTGTTGTCTCACGCCAGCGCTGCGTAAGTACTTTGCTAAATCCAATAATGCGAACGTGGTCTTACGGGAGGCCAACTATAGACGTGTAACTAGTGTATTCACCAAAGTCAAGATGAAGATTAATTTGATATTTCTCTCTCATAAAATAATATCTCTGTTATGTCCCATCTACATTTTTTAAACGTCATTTATGTGACGTGTAAACATGTTAAAATCTTTCAGACAATACAATGATTACGCAGAATTGGAAAAGATTCGAATTTCCCTGCCCTCCGAAGGTAAATATATATGTATGTATATAAATATATATATATAGATATATATTTATATATATATATATATTTATATATATTAAGGATAGGCAGGAATAGTTAAGCTTATAGTTGCACAGACTGTATAGCTCCTATAATTGAGCACTAGCAGTACTTGCAGTACCTGTGGATAAACAACAACAACAACAACAACAACAACAACAACAACAACAACAACAACAGCAACAGCAACAGCAACAACAACAATAATTACGCATTTATAAAGCGCCTTTTATCAATGTAAAATATAATCCGAGGCGCAAAAATGAAAGTAGCGGATCATCAATAAGAACACGAAATAATAAGGTAATAATAACATTATACCTAGTAACATAGATAACATGATACCTTTATATATATATATATATATATATATATATATATATATATAACCCATGAAGAAATGAAATCAAAACTTTGATCTCGAGGTATATTGTGTATTACTACTTGCTAGTATCATACAACACCTTTATTTCATGTTTTATAGGCTCCGGTCTGCCATTGAGCTCTTTAGCAGCAGTTTAGCAAGACGTGTCATATTTTGTTGTATATATATATATATATATACTCACCCCATTTTTATTTTTATTTTTTTCCGCTCACATTCATAGCTGAGCTAGCTAGTTACCAACAAATGCAAATATCTACATTGGTACTATTATGTAATACACTAGGAAATTGAGTAAGCTTTAAAATTACGTAATACAAAGATTATTTGATAAAGTTCCTTACGAAAATTAATGCAATAATGTTATTAAATAATTGTAATCAGTTATCTTCATTGTTATTTATTTCCTCACATTATTTATTACAATTATGATGCGATACATTTACTACTGTTATTTAAATGTAATTTCGTAATGTTATTGTTGACTAATGTAGCCTGAATACCGATGCAGAATGTAACGTGTTTGCTTTGTGATACAATGATCATGTGATAGACTAACTTATGTTACTTAAATGTATTTATGTCATGCAATTGCTCAAAAGTGCAATCAGTGATATAAACTAAAATAAAAATAATTATGGTACTTTTGCATTTATTTGATTAAATGGAATTAATTATATTATACAATAATGGACAAAAAAGCTTACCCGTACCTATTTCTACGAACTTGACGGGTATAAGATAGCAAAACTGCTATGTCTATGGATGAACTGAAATTCTAATTAGCCTAGCTTATATATCAAAGTGTAAAATTTATCCTCTACTTATTATAGCCCTAGGTTTAGGGAGAGCTCTCCTTGCGATGGCTGGCAAGTTTTTTGCAACGATGTCGTTTTCCCTCGTGTACGTCTGGGCAGCTGAGATGGTTCCAACTTCACTAAGGTTGGTTGACATTGTATGTAAAATGTAGGAAACGCAACGGTTTAATATGTAAACATAGGAGTAGATGATGAAAGACATGTAGCCTGCACGCATAGCGCGCATAGCGCGCACCTCTACCATATAAAAAGATAAATTAAACATGCGCACACGTATTGCTAAATGTAAACGTGTCATTGTAAGCTTTGGTCAAACAAAAAAATCTGTTTGGTCCTTATAAAAACCTATAAAATGGATCTACAGAAGAGCAAAATGTCGTATTTCTGTATTTCTGCTCTTCCTACAACAGGAGCAGTGGTCTGGGTTGGTTTTCAGCTTCATCTCGTATCGGTGGTATTCTCGTGCCGCTCATGTTAATCCTTGACGAAGTGTGGGAAAGTCTTCCAGTCGTCCTGTTTGGATCTTTAGGAATCATTGCTGCTTTACTTTGTTTATTGCTACCAGAAACGAAAGGAAAACCCTTACCATCAACTATGGAAGACACCGAGAATTTGTACAGGTAGCAAATTTGTTTTAGCGATGATAATTTGGGTACATACGTAAATATTCAACTATTTTTCTCGGTTGGATAGCTTTTACAGCCGTATCGGGTACATTCAAACGTGAGTGAAACTCTGAACTCAAATCGAAATGTTTGGTCACTCCTAATCATAGCACTGAAGAGTCTGTACCGCGATTGATAAGACGTACGTTATCACAGTTACTTGTGGAACTCTTACAAATATCCCACATTAACTACCGTGTGTCTTTTGCAAATTTCAACAAAGTTGTATTGTAATATAAGAAGGTGTCACCCGGGATCCTCAAGTTTCCCCAACTATTTTTTGTCTTCTTGTAAAGGCTAAGATACAAGTCATCAAAGAAGACTCTTACATCTGCCCGTTTAGTATAAACAACTTAATCTTTGTTACTTTACTGTCTTACTTTACTCAATTCCTTTGTGGCTTTTTGCTTTTTACTTCTGAACTCAAAACAAATTTCATTATTAGTACCGATACTTAAATTAATTACCAAAATTAGGGTGCAAACATATATATAAATATGTGACTCATTCCATAAATCTAAATTCCATTCTCAATATTTCTTCTATCTCCCTTTCACGCCTGGTCCTGTCGTTTTTGCGTCCCTTAACAAAATTTCCAGGTAAATAAATTAAAAATACATTTTCAGTTCTTATTCGCTGACTTCTTGCTTTGCCATAAACTTAAATATTCAAAATGTTCAAACCAGTGGCCAGATAAACGTAATAACTCCTCCTTGAATGCGGAAATCGTTGTGAGTTGACACTCAGCTCATCCATCCGGTCAGTGATAGCGCCCCGGCTCCCGTCTCGATACCAGCAGCAGAAGCTGTAGGATTTTAAAGACCCACAACGATATAATAGTATCTACTGGTACATACTTCTGGTGTCAATAACCCCTTCTACTCTTTACACCTCTTAGCACTACTTGTCATATCTCCAAAACATAGTTTCAAGCCTTTAACCAATTTCCCACATGCTCTCATTCATATCTAAATTCCCAAAGTTCCTAAGTCCTCTTCAAAATACATACACACAAAAGTTAACAAAACTGTCCTTTTCAATATTCCTTTCAAGACCAATGGTCCTATTCTCATTAAAATCAATAGTAACCGCCTCGTAAAATTCAGATTATAACTAAATTTGAGACATTACTTACCCTCATGTTCAACACTACCTGACTTCTAAGTGAGCCCCTTCAGCATTTTTCAGTCTTCCCAGACCCTTAAAGCGTCTAATTATTCTAACAAACCAACAAAAAGCATATTACTTACTTTTTTTCAAAGTCTCTCTTGATACCGGGTCATTTAGTGTCGAGTGCCACGGTGGTGTGTTCGCCTTACATTTTAACAGCATGCCTCACTGACTATACTGCTCGACTTACTGCAGCGCATTTCAAAGCACAACCAAACAGATACGCCCAGTGCCTCTCAGGACACACAGAGACAATTACTGAAGCTCTCAGGCTTCAGCCTCAATTTCACAACTGCTGCTTCTCAGGCAGCCTTGCCTTTCACCTTCTTTACTCGGTG
>WURT03606345.1:0-20442 GCA_009936505.3 Holothuria glaberrima
TGGCAAAGCATGTTCACATACAGGTATCTAGTGGTTGACTTGGTTCTTACATGTACTTTTAAAGTATATAAGTCAACGATGCTTATGGAAATACGTAAATTTATTGCATTTTACATATTTAGTACACATACATTGTGTCTACATGGCAAACGTTGTGTTCATGCCCTGTGGGTCTCTGCGACATACTGATGATGATGAAGAGTGATGACAGTCGCCACGAAGATTTCCTTACACTTGGCATGAACAAGCTTGGAAATTTACTAGACTGACGTCATGCTATCATTTGTATTTAAGGGTTGTACACATGAACATCTACTAATATACATGTAAAATGCAATAAATTTACGTACTTCCATAAGCATCATTGACGTATACAATACGTATGCGTAAGAACCAAGTCAACCACAAGATACCTGTATCTGAACATGCTTTGCAATTGACCCCAATACGTAGCCTAAATTTGGCTTCAAATTGGCGGCCATTTTGAATTTGCCTGACCGAATTAAATTTTAAACAGTGGTAACTGAAAGAGGAATGTACTGTACATTCTACAATTTTCATGTTCAGACCAACTTTGAATTCAGTTAAGGTAAAAAGTTATATTACATTGCAAATATTGTCAAGAACAGTGTTCAGCTGGCTGGCTGAAAAGTGCACAACAGGAAAATCGAGGCTGGCTGCGAAAGGGTTAAAAGGAAACAGTATGGTTCAAAAGAAGAAAGGTATAAATAGAGACATATGCAAATGTTTTTCACATGGGATGGTTTTTCACCTTGGGACATCCATTTTATCCCCTATGATATTATTAGTTCAACTCCCCCCCCCCACCCTTTCACATGTTTAAAAAAAAAATCTGCCAAAAAATGAAAGTAATATTGCAACAGGGACCTTGACAATAGTTAGGGCTTAGGTCAAGGGCATCAACAGGTCTTTTAAAGTGGCCTTATCTGAGGCATTTTCTAACTAGTTACAGTATTTTTTTAGGACCAATCATCTCACCCAGACAGTAAAAGTTTTCCCCACTGCAGTAAGTTCACTGGACCCTCCTTCAATGTTTACAAAATACACTCGTCTAATACACCTTCCAGACAAAGCCACTGTTGTTTGTACTGAGACATTCACTCATCACCCCAAAGTATATTTTAAGTGTGCGGGTATAAAAATTCTCTGTTGGTGACTGCTCTGTGATTAACAGCAAACTTTGAAAATGCAAAAGATGCAGAATTGCAAAGTACTGTACAGTAGCTCACATTCAACACAATGCAGAGAGAGTGCTTGGATTACACATTATAGCCAGGACATAGCCATAAGCAATAAAATAGGTTTGGTCTGCACAAGGAGGAGCATACAAGTACAATTATGGGAGCATAGGCAGCTGTAAGAAATTTTGTCTGGGGGGGGGGCAAAATCAACTTTGTGAACACGAAGCTTTGAACTACCCCTCAGCAATACCAATGTCCCACACAGGATATAGTATAGTAGGTGTATGGTTAGTATAATGATTTACAGTGATGCCCCATATAGTGTTCCCAAGCTTTTCAGAAACCATCTCAGGCATTCAGTCATACGTTGTACTACAGTATATTTAAGCAAATACTGTACAACCAATACAACCGATCACTTTTCTATTATAAGAACGGAGTGAATGGCAAGGGAAACAGGCAACGTCACTTGATCCACTTGTATAAAAAGCTTAATACCCATTGATATTTTGTTACTTGTTTCATTGTGTCACAATACGCTTCGGCTTTAGAAAGAAGCCTTCATAAAATGTTGATTTTCTTGGTTTCTTCCTTAAAATAACGAACTTCGAGAACTTGAAGTCACTTGAAAACAATAAAATGATAGCACTATTTGGGATCTGAGTACAGTTCCCAAAACAAATTTCTGGCAAAGGGGAAGGGGAATTTCCCTTACTTAAACGACAGTTCATCCCTCATACAGTACAACTAGACCACTAGTCATTAGTCTCACTACAGCTTTGATTAACTGTTTGGTGTTCATTTTAAGCAATTGTAATGGTTGTTTAAAACAAGGTGGTAAACCTTTTGAATATAACAGGCCATCTAACAATCTTAAGACAGCTCGCTGGCCAGGGGGGCTGTCAAAATGGCCAAGGGAACGAAAAGTTCTCCTATGAGCACCACATTACGTGTTGGCAAAATCTCAGATACACCTTTTTGCAGACAGACACCTATGCTGATCTGTCCACATAACACCCAGTAAAACTGCTTCCAGTCGTGGATGAGAATCACGGCAGTGAAACTAACAAGATGCAGCTATCAGAAGGTGATCATTTGTTTTAAATATTTTAGCTTACGCTTATTGCAGGCCCATTTTTGTTGCGGAAGTATTATATTTGTAACTGAGCGACTAAAAAAAGCGCGCTAAGCCCGCAGAAAAAATATCGTTTGGAAGGCACTATTTAAATCTTTAGTCTTTGCATTACATCATGACAAAGTTATTCACTTCTTTAATTTTAACCCCTCTCAAGGGAGGGAGGGAGGATTGACTCATGTAATCTAGTCGTGACTGATACGGTACAAACGAAATAAATTTCTCATAGTTGGATGAGTTTGGTTCATATGTAAAGACATACATGCTTTACAATGCATGCTGCATTGTGCAACCTGTGAGCTGTAGTACTACACCATGCAGAAGCGGCATCACGAAGTGTATTTAGCCTATGTCAAATAATGATGTATAAAGTTATTATACATAAATTAACTTTCAAATGCATGTCACCATACTTTCACAAATTGCCTTCCGGGCAGGACCAAATGGTCTTGCAGGCCGGAGGTTCCCTACCCCTGGTTTAAACCATTCTCGCAACTCCGTTAAAAATTCTTGTAAAATAAGTCCCATTGAGTTCTCTTATGCATTGTTTCTACTATAATAAGTTGAATACTCATTGGGTATGCATTCAAAACTTTCAGCATAATCATGTTCGATTAGTCACTGATACAGCTTCCAGTTTAAAAGTTGTCTCAATTTACATTAATCTTCACACATATCTGGCACATCTGATTTTACTACTAAGCATTAGCAACTTTCTCCATCATCGGTGGTTACGGCTTCAGTGATTTTACCAAATAAACGTTTTCTTGTTCACTCTTTACGGGAGGTTAATTAATGTTGACACATAACACACAAAACAAAACAAATGCCATGGAGCAGCTTACAACTCCTGGCAATGGTTGAGACTTTGAGCAAAGGAAATTTTCTTAGAATTAAATGTGACAACTGATAATGCCCCCTGTGGGACAATGTGGCATTTTATCATTTCCTTTATCGCAAACTAGAATATACCCCATTGAAGGAGCTGCACACCGTGACGAGCCTGAAAATAAATCGAAATCATGACGACTTGATCGAATCATATTAATTCGTATGACCAGTGGTCGAATGACCCAGTAAACCTAGGCTGAAAATTTGAAATTATTGCAAAAATATACTTAACAATTACATATTAGTTCATACTTTATAAATAATACATGACATTTGTGAGATAGTGGAGATAATTTGCCCAAATTAAGAAGTACGTTTTATTTATGTCATAAAGAATAACATTTTTTGAAAATTGAAGGCCATACTTTGAAAACTTTTGGGGGGCAAGTGCCCCCTGTGCCCCTATGGCGAGCCGCTAGTGTATGGGAGGAGCAACAAGTTGCATAGTTGAGAGAATTGGAACTGTCTGGGATGAGGAAATTTGCCCTTTATATTGCTCAAGGCTATCTTCACACATACTACTGTGTGTGACCTTGATTCGGGAATACAACTGACTGCACAACTCGTCATTGACCAACCAGAGTGAAGCTGTCATTAGAATGAATGTCAATCAAAGTGCAGTCACCGATTGTACTACAATACCAAATATGTTTGGGACAATGCCACAGCTCCTTTTATCCATCATTCCTTAGCTTACTCTATTACAATATTGCCTTTATTTTTGGGGTTATTTTTTTCATATATGTGAAGGCGGGGAGGGTGAACAAATGATGTTAAAGATAAAGGGATGGGTATTTCTGTAAACTAGGATACCAATAGTTTGACATGAGGTCAAAATTTAAAAATCATGTTAACTGATTGAAATTTATACTCATGATAGAGTATTATCATCATTTATAAAAAATACAAATATTTTTACATACAGCATTATGTATGCGTGAAGGGACTCATTTAAACCTATACATGCCAGTAATATTTGACCAACATAACCAGGACACCGAAGCAGTCTAAAAATTTCTTAAAAGACTAAAAAAAATCCTAAATGATTGCAAATTAATAGTTGAGTGTAATTTAGGATCCTTTACAGGCAAGAACATAGAAAAAGTGTGAAAAAATTCTCCAAAAACTTAAACTCAGTTTAATTTTTGATTCCTTGCCAAAGGCTCAAGGAATCTATGCAATGGTGGTGTGGTGTGTGTATATGTGTGTATGTGATGCTTTGCATGTAAACATGATATCTCAAGAAGGGTAACTCCAAGGGATCTCACATGGCATGTAGATTTCCCGTATTGAGTAGATGATCCCTATCGTTTTAGGTGGAGGTCAAAGGTCATTTGGGGTCACCACAGGTCAAACAGTCAAAACCTTGTAAACACTATATCTTAAGAAGGGTAAGTGTGAGAGATCTCATACTTACCCATGTGGATTGCACATATTGAGTGGATGATCCATATTGTTTTTTGTGTAAGTCAAAGGTTATTTGGGGTCACCAGGGGTCATATGATCAAGACCTTGTTAACACTATACCTCAAGAAGGGTAAGTGTGAGGGATCTCATACTTAGCTTGTGGATTGCCCATATTGAGTAGATAATCCCTATTGTTTTTGGTGGAGGTCAGAGGTCATTTGGGGTCATGATGTTTCAAACAGTCAAAACCTTGTAAACACTATATCTCAAGAAGAGTTAGTGTGAGGAGGGATCTCATATGTAGCATGAAGATTGCCCATATTGAGCATATGATGTCTAGTGTTTTTGGTGGAGGTCAAAGGTCATTTGGGGTCACCAGAGATCAAACGGTCAAAATCTTGTAAACAATATATCTCAAGAAGGATAACTTTTAAGGGTTCTCATACTTAGCATGTGGATTGCCCATATTGAGTGGATGATTCCTATCTTTTTTTTGTGGTGATCAAAGGTCATTTGGGGTCACAAAAGGTCAAAACTTTGTAAACATCATATTTTAAGGAGGATAACTGTTAGGGATCTCATACATGACCTGTGTATTGTTCATAGTTAGCATGTATATGGCCATATAGGGTAGGTGAACCTTACTGTTTTAAGTGGAAGTGAAAAGTCATTTTGGGTCACAAGATTTCAAAATGTTTTTACCTCACAAACATAATATCTCAAGTAGGATCATTGTGAGGAATCTCACACTTGTCATGTGGGTGATTCATGTTTGCTACAATATCATATGGCAAGGAATCTCTAAGCCTCTTGGCTTTCTGGTTACATGCTGTGTGAAACTTTCAAATACAATATAAACCACTGTTTGCAGTAATAAGATACAATCAAAAGCCCCAGTTTCATTGCATTTTTGTTGTTCTTACATTGAAAATGAACAACATAACTATAACAGCATGGGGGACACCAAAAAATCAAATGTCCATCAGCATAAAACACTTGGTTCAAAAGACATGGAATTATGTTTCCTGGTAACTTTCTAGTATCTTCTTTTCATCTGACTTAATTCACAAAAAAAATTTGCAGTTTGTGGGAATGGTGAAGCACCAAATTTTACCAACATAACTCACTGAGAAGGACACTAAAATTCTGTCAATTATGAATGATGCCTTGATTTGGTAGCACTTTTGGAAAGAAATAATCAAAACCAGCATTGTTCAAGGCTTTGAACAATGTTGGTTTTATTTCTTTCCAAATGTGCTACCATCTAAAAGAGTTGGACTCTATTCTTATGTCAAATAAACTTCTGGCACCTGAGAATGACTATATTTGTAAAAATGACAAAAAATACATTAGAAAACCAACATAGCTAGGGGTACACCAAAAAGTTATGTTATTGTTGGTTTTTAGCCTTTTTTCCAGAAAATACTAAACGTTGAAAATTCAGTTTGTATATCATAAGATACAGTAGCCATGTTGGTAAGGTAAAATAAAGTATGTGATGCACTGGTTTGTTGTATTCCATGTCTTTACAATTTAGCATCCGTGTGTATTGGCAAAGTCAGTGAAAACCCCATTGGTATGCTAGTTACTAGAATACCCATTTATGTCACATATTTTCCCTAACCTGTTGATACCCATCACTGAGGTCAGAAAATATTGCATTCCAAACAGCCTAAATGCAGGAAACTACACTTTTAAACAATTTTTTCACCACAATTCCCTTCAGCTGTAACGTTTACTTTTACAAAGGAAGTCAATGGGACTTCATTGTGTGAGCTTTAAGCAGGAAAAATCACACACTAAGTAAACCCCATTGACGTTGGTCGTCCAAATCAGCATGGTAATCAGAATTGCTGTAGTCGATTTTTGTTGCGTATTTGTAATTTGTGTTTGTTGTGATCGTATATATGAATAGTTAATAGTGTACAGTTTTTACGCAGTTTCACGAAGAATTCTTGCCAAAGTTCATTGATGTTGGTATTACAAGTGCAGCCAATATAGATGCAGGAGAAAATACACCTCCATTACACCTCCGCCAAGTGGGCAAACAAAGAGAGGGCAACAAGTTACAACTGTGACTTAAAATAAACTTTACCAACTTAAGAAAAACTGTGGTAGTCAGGTATGTCTTGGTAATGCCACTTGGATAGGGTTACCATTCAGCTAAATGAATCTAGACAACGAGGGG
Organism: Holothuria glaberrima; assembly: GCA_009936505.3. Classification (NCBI taxonomy): domain Eukaryota; kingdom Metazoa; phylum Echinodermata; class Holothuroidea; order Aspidochirotida; family Holothuriidae; genus Holothuria; species Holothuria glaberrima. Next base: position 6,824 of record WURT03606345.1, read on the forward strand.
GAAAAATGAAACTTCCTAGCATATGGAGGCGGCTGAAAATTTGGGTTGTTGTTTTGACACATCTGTTTTGAAGAATTTCCTAGAGACAAAACAGTTACACCTGGGGGGAGGGGGCAACTGGTCACTGTTGGGGGATTACTCTTTATTGTGACCACTCCAGCTCCCCACTGAAATTTGAAAAAAAATCCTCTTAACTATTGACAAGCAACTTAAAATATAACTTTCTTACATTAATAGTAGGAAAATAATACTTTTGGTTCCTGACAGATTCCCAAATTTATGCTGAGGGTGGGCTAGCCTTAGTCTTTGTGTGTCATGTCATCTCCCCATAAAAGGGTACCAGAGAATTATAGCTCAATATATCAAGAATGTAACAATATACATCAATAGAGTAATAGTAATTACAATAAAATGATATTTTTCTATGCATTAGGATTTCAGTAGAGATAAGAATCAACATAATATTTCTCTTAATTAAGAGAATAACTGACATTTAGGCAGATAATGAAATTATTCTCCAAATTTTCTTGACTACAAATTGCACACAGTCAGTTGTGAAGTTAGTTAGTTAGTTAGTTAGTTAGATGAGGTTTAACGGCCCAGCTTACAACCAATTGGTTCAGTCAGTTGTGAAAAAAAAAATTGTAGCTTTGATCAACGGTAATCATTTTACTATTGCCACAATGCAAGGTACAAAAAACATAAAGCTTGCTGTGCAATGGAAGACTACTTATTAAAAGTTTTTCCACTGGTGTACGGGGGGGGGGCATTGGGCCATGGCCACCCCCTCACGGATGCCAATTTTTTTTTTAGTTCCTAAAAATACATAAATTTTTTTAACAAAAACTCTACTTCAAAATGTAGCATATTTGGCACCACACTGCATGTAATGTTAGTTAGTTAGATAAGGTTTAACGGCCCAGTTTCCAACCAATTGGTTCAAGTCGAGTCGGCCACAGCCTTTTTTCCAGTTGTGGCTCACTGACTTCATGTGAGGACACCTCAATTTTCAAAAATATTCGACATGAGCAACACTGAAGTGCAAAAAAGCAAAAAAAAAAAAAGAGCTTCGAGAATTCGGATCGTACAAGTATGTCAACGGAAGTCAGTCTTCAAGGAATGAAGTGCAAAAAAGCAGAAAAAAAAAGGTCTTCGGAAAATTCTGAACTGCATGGCTCCCCCCCCCCTTTGGACAAATCCTGCGTACGCCACTGAATTTTTCATACTATAGGTTTGTGTTGAAAATATGGTACAGTGTAAACTTAATAACTTAATGTTGGACACTACCATTTTAACTTCTGCTTATACTTCCTACCTTTAATTTCCTAAGTTTTTGATCAGTAGTTTTTTCAGCCATATCTAATTGAAGAGAGCAGAATGGCTTATAGTCCATTCCCCACATTGCAGCTTGTATATTGTTTCAACTATTATAACATTCCTACTGTATCTTGTTGAAGACACTTTAACTTTTAAAATCCAAGGAGAAGAGTAAATCATCTATACCTTTGCCATGTAGTCATTTAAATATTTAAACAATACATGCAATAACTACTATCCCCAGTAAATAATTCTACCCCAATTAGTAAACAGCTGTAGCCTCCACCTCCCTCTGGCCAGAAGCCCTGGTGCAGGCAAAAAAAGCTTGCCTGCCTGGATGATGCATATTACTCCTGCGCCTATATTGGATGTACTCAGTAATACCATTTGCAAACTTTGGCAAGAATTCATTGTCAATCAGCATAGAAAGTGTACACTTTCAGCTAGTCACATATATGATCACAACCAGCACAAATAATATTCAATGAAACATTGACTATTACTAAGGCAATTTTAATTACCATGCATTTCATGCAGTTAGTGTCAATGGGGTTTTAGTGTACGATCTTTCTTGCTTAAAACTCGCCCAATGAAGAAGTGACATTTACTTACTGTGTTGAAGTGAGAGGGATGTATAACACTGTTATAGTTAAAGCTATATTTGTTTTGAAACCAATCAACAGTGGAGATATAACTTCAAGTACTGTAAAGGTCATGAATATAGCAAAATTTGACATTCTTTGTGATTGTTTGCAGTTGATATCCAGAGTATGTACACAAAAGCAGTTGGCACTGCCTTTCATTTTCCCAGTGATTCAAGCCTGAAGGTGTTAGCCACCATGCCTCCTGTTAAAAGTTGGCAATATCTAAAATACAAAATATTGCAAGGTAGAAGTCCTGTATTTGCACATGGGTAAAGAATGACAGCAGCATACAGAAATATTACACCCATGAAATTTTATGTTGAAAGTAATTATAAAAGGCAGACTTTGGTGTGGATGCCAAGTGTAAATTTTTTTTTTAAATTTTGAATCAGTTTGCAACCAAGATGAGTTACTTATTTTGAAAGTGGGAATTTTGGCAATTATGGGACTGGCTTGGCAAGTTTATGACAAGTTAAGGAATGACTAATTTTTCAGTCTTTTATTATTTATCTATTGATCTATTATAAAGGACAGAGTGTGATATTCTCAAAGGCTATTGGATGTGGTTATGTATAAAGTATTTTAAATTTCCTTTTAAAGAGTCATTTTAAGAATGACATATCATATGCAAAAAAGTGAACATGACAGTGTTCTGGAAAGATGTAACAAAAATAAGACAGAAGGTCCCTCTATTGACATAATCTACAAAATTTTTGGATGTAGACACCTTCTCCCTGTAGATCCTCCCCCTCCACCACCCAATCCCATTTGTAGGGATAGATGGAATTTCAAATAAGTTTGCCATAAAAGTAGTGGACATTTTTTTGCTGTGTGGCATAAAGCAAGACAACAAAGCCAGAAATGTACACTTATGATTTTTTTTTTATTTTATTTTAAACCATGTCTTAGTTTTAAAAATGAATTTCTTGAGTGTGTCTTATTTCATACACGTTTTATATAGTCCAATTATCTTTTATTGTATGCAGGAAAGTGTTGAAGAATCAGTAGGACAAAAGTTCACTCTTTTTCATCAGTGGGCAGAGAGAGAGGGTGAAGATTTCAAATGGTAACTACAGTTTAAACATGATTATAAATTTGATGGTGGAGGGAAGTATCCCTCTTTTTTTTTTTTTTGGATGTGTGAAGAGACAATACTGTAAATGCAATGATATCTGTGCGTGTATGTTTGTGTACAGGGTGTGTGCTTCTCACACTTTGCTTAAAAGTGTAATATTTCAAGAAAAGGTCTGCTACTCTGATTTGTATCAGAATAGGTATGTGGATGTATTATGTTGAGAAATCAATTTTCCTGAAGATGAAGAAAGTCTGTTGAGGTCATCTTAGGTAAAACTTTGAAATTCTTGTGAAGGGAATGAGCCCTTCTCACGTTTGGCATGTGGATGTGATTAAGAAGAAGTACCATGTCATTTGATGTGGCTAGATGTCATTTCAAGTTTTCATGGGTAGTACTGTGAAAACCTTAAAACCATGATATGGTTTGGATTGCAGGAACTGACCATATATACTTCTACTTGATAACATACCCCACATTATGTGCATAATTTGTTATATGAGTGTCACTTACCCATCTTGGGTTAGTGACCCCAGGTGGTCTGTGAAAATTTTAAGGAATCTGTGAAAGCAAAGGGTCTGCAGGGTGTAGTCCAAAAAGATATGATTCCATAAAAGTAACATATCTAAGAGCTCTGTGGTTTGAATGGGGAAAAAGCTGCATGACAATCTGAAGAAGGGTGTTCCGCTCAAAAACGCTAAATTGGGTAACAATGTGCAATAAGTACCAAACCAGGGCCCTGTTTCATAAAAAGAGTTACAATTGATCTTAAGTTTGATCTGCCATGCAACCGTCCTATTGAAATCAAAGGTAAGATGAATCTTAACCCTTTACGGAATGGGGTCCTGACGTTCTTTTTGATGCTTGTGGGGAAAAACACCCACTTGTTTGAAAAGTGTTCATACTATGGAAGGTTCAACCTGTAGGAACAATTATAATCTTCCTGGACCTTTTAATAACATACAGGAAACAGTTGTAAGTTGAAATCAGCAGGTTAAGCATTAGAAAACCATCTATACTGCAGGACTTTGGTAAATCATACATTTTCTTTCATCATTCTAACTATTATTTCAACAGTCTCTCATCTTAAATGGAGAAGCATGGAATATCAATTAATTGTCCTTATTGAAAAGTTTTAACTGGTCAGGCAGTCTTGTACCGTCGTGCGTCCACTTCCTTGCAGTACTAGACAAGATCTGCACTTAAGTTTTATGAATTTAAATCTTGACCCTCATTTCAACCACTTTTGGTTGGTCAAAAGGCCAAACAATAACTTTTACTTCGTAAAAATTTCAGGAAGGAAGTGTTAATAAAGTGTTCTAAATGCTGAATGTTCATATTCAGCACAAAAAAAAAAATGAAAAAAATGAAAAGAAGATAATATACCTAAATGCAATACACATGTTTAAATAGTGGCAGCTACCAACTAACCATGTGAAACTGAAGAGTGGTAATATACTACTACAACTGAATAAAATATTCTGTACTCGCTAAAAAGTGTTCTCCTTTCTTTAAGTAGTACTATAACCTCATTTTCTTGTCCTTTGTTTTGATGTTATAGTATAACAACTCCTGTAATAGCTTCAGTCTGTTCCCTTGACCATTATTATTATTATTTATCTATTTATTGTATTTTTTTTTTTTTGGTTGTTTCTCTCTCCAGGCCACCTTTAAATAAAGAGAAACATCTCCACTACCTACATAAAGGTTTACATCATCTTCCAGAAGGCTATGAGTGTTTAGATGCCAGTAGACCATGGATCTGTTATTGGATCCTTCATTCTCTCTATTTACTTGGAGAAAAAATTCCGGAAGAGCAAAGCTCAAGGTGAGACTACTTTCTGTCTGGCTATTACTCTCCCCACCCCTTCTACCCTGGACAGTTTCCCACCCAGACCCATCTTACTTTGGACGATTTGCATCCATGGCAGTGCCCCTCAGATAACTCCTCCACCCCCCCCCCACTTGAAATTTTGGAACTAATTAATGGAGAGGGTTTTCGTTTGGGTGAGAATTGTATGGGTGGGAAATTTCTTAGGCAGAGTGACAGTGTGGGAGCAGTTTACAGAAGTAAAGTATGTATTAACAATCAATACCCTAACCTACAGACATCCTGTACATATAGATAGAGGACCATGGACCAGAAGTGTGGCCACCATTAGAACAAATTTAGGCATAACAAGATCCCTGCCATACTACAGTTGTTTGGATATTGCAACAATAAATCTGTCACATTTTAGACAAAATAAAAACATGAATAAAAAAATTATTGAAATTCTTCACTTGGTTTGTTGATTTTAATTGTGCCTTGCATTTTATTTGAAAATACCAAAGTTTCTCACATAATCTGCTGATATTAACTGACTTGAGCATGTCCAAATGTTACAAATAAGACATAGGAGGCAGCCATATTGGCATTAGGGTCTAAACGTGTGTGTGTGTGTGTGTGTGTGCGGTGGCAACACTCTACACAGGGATGTTAGTGTAGGGTGCTCTGTCCATACTTTTACAAGTCTGTGGACTTTTCTCTGTCAGAATTGTCTGGTAGAGGTTTACTAAAGAAAAATATGTATCATCCATCAATAGGTTTTCAATTGTAGTAACACAGTAGAAATTCTCCATGGTTAGTCACATGACTGTTGTAGCTTTCATGCAAATAAAGTTGGCAAAAATGTAATCAGTTGTTTTATAGGAAAATACTGTATTTTTGGAACATAAAATGTTTGTATCAATTGTTTAATGTATGATTTACAGATATGATAGACAGTTCAAAAGAAGATAATGGGCCACGTTAGGATTTAAGGTTCTGTCAGAAAGAAATTAGCTGCTTTGTTGCTCAGGAATAATCTGTTCAAAGAAACTTCGCAATTTTCAAATGATTCAACATTCATTACTTCTTGGAATGCACAGTACTTTATGGAATTAAAGTTATTGCTAGAGTTAATTGATTACACTAAATGGTTAAATCATGATAAAAGTTATCTTCTGTGTGTATTATGATGATGCAATTTAAAAACAATACATCCCTTTAATGATAATTTAAAATCAAAGAGCCACTAAGCTGACTGAGAAAATCATTATTAAGTCCTTGACAGGAAGGACTTAAGTTTGCCAAGTGATCTCATATGGATTAAACCTGTGAGGAAATGTGCAATGCAGGACTTCTTTGGGTAACTTGTGGTACAGAATTTAGTCTCCCCCTGTCAAACTTGAAATCTTTCAAGTGTTCCCAGAAGTGAAAACATTGGAGTCACACTCAGGAATGATGTTTCCAAAGCAATGGTAGCTTGATTTGTTGTAAAGGGGATTTCACACTAGGCAGACATGATGCAATACAAAATGATAAAAGAGTTGAAATAATGTCCTTATTGAGGTTAAATTACACTAGGGGCAATATGATATGGCACAACTCAATGGAAATGAGTTGAAAATTGTCACTTGCAGCCAAGCAATATTATTTTTGTTTGACCAGTCATAAGGAGGACTTGTCATTTGGTCAGATCATGTGACTAACAGTATGGCTGAGTCAGGAGGAAACTGTCACATGTGTGAAATGCATCATACCGCATGCAGTGTGAAACAGTTGCAAGTTGCATTAGGAACTTCTGTTGACACACTCACTTTCAATCAGCAACATTACGGTTCAGCACATGAAACCAATTAATATGTGTTATTAGCAAGAGGTTACTTATGCAGGGTTGTGTTAGTTTGGCCTCTTTGTGGATTGTTACATTTTGCAAGCCTTCAGTTTGATTCAGTTTTGATTGTTATTCAATAGACCTATACATGTCACTTCTCAGTGGAGGTATGGGCAATGTACTTACAATGCAGCTTGAAGCTAATTTGTCTTTTGGAAAATCTGTCATTCTGCACAAGTTGGATTATGTGCATATTAAATTAGCTGTAACTGGTCTTGGTTGAAATATCCTGCCTAGCCAGGGAATGAGTCTTTGACCTCCCAAAGCTAGGCCCCATTTCTCAAAATGTTATATCTGTAACTCACTTCATTATATTGGTATGCCTTAGATATTTGATTAGGATGCATTTTCTACAGTATGCAACTTAAAGGGCAATTGCCATCATTCTAGTTTGAAATTACATCCCTGGAGGTTTTAAATTATGTGCACTTTCTAATCATGTCATATTAGTTTTGTTCATGAAGTGTTAAAGTTGTGCTAGACAGCTCCTTTGTTCACCTGGTATGTGAAATATTTATGATCTATGGGACATTATGAAATATAATTGTGTAAAAGTAAGAGAAGATTTGATACATTGTAAGTTAAAGTGGTAAAGCTTTCTGTGTTTTCAAAGGTCAATTGTTGTGCTCTTTTCTGCCTTCTAATTGCATGATTTTGTGGTCTAAATTGGTCAAGTACCATGTCTTTGTGTGAGTTTTTCTTTTGTCAAGTGCAGTGTTCTGCCTGTCTTTGTTTTAGCCTTATGTTGGGACGAAACCGAAAAGTGTTAGAACATACAGTATTATATTTGAAGTGCCACAGGTCGACACCATTGTGTTCATTTATTTATATATTTTTTTTGTTAAATTTTTTTGTTGATTTCCTTCTTCCTTCTTCATGTTCTTTTCTTTTTTATGTGGAAATGTCATTTCATGATTTTCTAGGTTTTGTTCCTCATTTTCAATGCTGATTTATCTTTTTCAGTATGGCATAGAACTCATTACCCTTATTCCTATAATGTGTCCAAAGAATGGTGGAATACTTCCTTTAAAGTTTGCTGTTTTAGAAGCAGCTGTATTCACCTTAACTAGCTTGCATGACTCTTTTTATGATGAAGCTGAGATAAATGTTTTAACTTTATGAGAAATCTTTTCCTGCGTAGAGTGTTGACAGGAGTGTGGACTGTATAATTTTTCTCTATTTTTTGTTGCTAAAGAAGCATGTCTGTAAAGTGGGGTGACTTTTACAACATGTCAGCATTTGGAAACACACAATAAAAAAGTACCTTTTGGTGAAATTTCTCTGGAGATAAAAGAGAAGTTTACATTTATCTAAAATAACTAATTATTGCTTTCATTCTGTCTTTCTCTTGTGCTTCAGAATAGCTCAATTCATTGGCAAATGTCAATGTCCTGATGGAGGATTTGCAGGTGTGTATAAAAAAGAAACAAGATTGAAAGAACTGGAAAATTTAAGTATTAGTTGTCAGGTAGACTGATAGAGTGTGCTCTTTCTGCACACTGTGTACTATTAATCTCTGTAAGCAATTCAATTCTTTATTCCATGCATTAATCACGTAAGTCTGAAAAATGTGCTTACATACTCCAGAATTGTGCATGATGTTTTAAAACTTGAAATGATCATAAATATTAGTATGTAATAGTCCTCTTTGCATTTAGGTAGAGCATATGTGGGTTTTTAAGCTTTCAGTGAATTAGTTAGTGCAAGCATATTAAGTTGTAAGATATTGAATGACGTAGGCAATTAATGCACTTTTAAGCCTTAAGTGTTGCACCCATACTTGGAAGAAGTGGGTATATGTGAGCATTTTTTTTTTTTTTGTCTTGGCTAAACGGGGTTCTAGGCATCATCAGAAAAGTTGTAGAAGTTGTTTGTCTTGATGTGATGACTTTGCAGAATTGATACTTTTTTCTGATTTCATGAAGTGATAGTGCATCATATCCATCTGTTAATATTATGATGTTAATTTCATTGATTCAAAGAAAATACAATGAATCACAAAAAATAAAGGGAAAATTTCATGCAAGTTGCCTCCATAGGTCAATTATGAAACCCAAGTTAAATTTAATTTTTTTTTTATGAATGCAAGCTGATCCTTTGTAAATCAAAATGCCAGAATATTTTAACCTGTATGTTCCATCTCAATTGCCCCACTCCAGGAAGTCCCAACCAACAAGCCCATCTGGCTCCCACCTATGCTGCTGTCTTGACCCTTTGTACATTAGGGACAGAGGAAGCCTACAGAATCATAAACAGGTATGACAATAGTTGGAAAACCCAGCTCCTGGAGTGGATGTCTAGCAAGACCTTATTTGATTGAAAATCAAAGTAATACACAATTATGTAACCAGAATGTTTGTTTTTCATTTTAATTTGTCAAATTGTCTTTTTGTCTTGCCTCGTCTTTTCATCATTAGTGAAGTATTTTAATCATTTAAACATTGTGAAACTTGACAGAATATTTTGAATTTATTGAGAAATCCTCCATTTACATGAAAACCTGAGCTAATCTTTAGCTCGTACCAGTTAAACTGGTGTGGGCTTTTCTGATTGGAAAATGGGTTTAATCCAGCATTTAATCTCTGTAGTTGCATGTAAAGTGTCTTTATTCCCATCTTGAAAAATAAGATGTGTTGTGTTAAATATTTCCAGATTCCTTTTACCTTGAAAAGAAAGAACGATATGGTGTACTGCCTTTCAAGTACATTCATCTCAATACCCTGAAAGTATAATGAATGGCTTAACAGAAAATACAGGTTATAAAAAAATATGTAGCAAGCATGGCATTTGTATAAATGAAAATATCATAGAGCTTAGACGAGAAGAGTAACCAATCTCAGAGAAAGCCAGTTGTAGTAGCTAGGACCCTTTATTTTTCACATTCTAAAAGTTAAGCTTGTAATCCCTTTTTCTCTGCAAGGTTTTGCAGCAAAATCCCCCTGTTCTACCCTCCATTTAGAGGAATGGTTTTGTGGCTAAAGCACTGAACATGTTAGGCTCTTTGAAGGTTGTGTATGGAGTGCCAGTTTGCTATTGTGCCTAACAGATGATAAAAGCCCTACTGACAATTATTCTGCCTGTACATACCCATTAACAGAGGTGTTCCAAAAATTATGTTACTGTGAAACAGGTACTGAAGGTAAGCTTACACCCTAACACAGTGTTGAAGTGTCTTGAAACATTCTGTAACTTCCCACAATTAATTTGGGGGACAGAAGTTTGTAAAAGACAAGGCTGCAAGTCTTGCACATGTTTTAATCATTCTTTGACAATGATTCCTATAGGTGGGTTGGTAACTTTTGTCCCCTGGCATACATGAAAGCCTGGGTTAAGTGTTACTTGTTTCCATAGCTTTGTTACGAATGTTTTTGTATTAAAGGACCTACTGTCTTCAGGATAATCAATGCTTGCTTGTCTGATGAAGTCAGCACGTGGTCTAATAAACATAAAACTTGAGATCCAAATGATAATTAATGCAACAAGAGATGACAAAGCATCTGCATTTGTGCATTGTGTTTTTCATAATTTTGTCTGAAATTTTGCAAGTGATGCAACTTTTATTCATTTTCACAGAAAAACGTTACGATCCTTCCTGAGCAGTATGAGGAGCTCTACGGGGGCTTTTACAATGCACAAAGGAGGTGAAATTGATGTCAGGTAATTGATATATTTGCACTCCTGGGGATTGCTGGCATGTTAAGCTTGATCAAGATGTGATAAAAAGAGTGTAACTTTACAGATAAGTGCAGACGTGATGAAAAACACCAGGAGAGCTGTGCATGTGGTTTATATACAAGCAGTTTACCTTCTCACTGTTTAAATAATGACATTCTGTGAGAATTTTGGGAGTGTTATAAGTAAATGTTAGTAGGCATTCATTCTGGCATATTTGAGTTGCCAGGTACTGCGATCTCCCTCCATTATGCCAACCACATGAAGTAATTGTAAACAATCTTTTATGTTGGTAGGACAATTGGAAAAGTTACAATTGCAATAATAGTGAATCACTGTTGATGCTGAAGCATATAGATGACAAACATTGTAGGCATGAGCAGGTTACACAAATCTACTTCAGAATGGTAACTCATTGTCCGGAGTTGCATAGTGACTCCACTTTTCTTCGAGTTGCAACTCATGGGGCATATTAAAAACTGTCAAAACTTTACACAAAATTGTTTTGTGGAGTATGTATTTGTGTTCTGCCTAGTATTGTAATACAAATAGGTCTTCTAGTCTTTTTCTTTTTTTGATTATAACTTGCTTTCTCTTCAATTGACAACTGTATTTCTTCAATACTGGTAGTTTGATACCTTAGCTGCTGAGAAACTTGTAGTGTAGGCCTGTTGTTGTACTAATATTCATTGGTAGGCTTGTAACTGACAGTAAGTCATAGCTGCTGTGGGTTATGGGTAAGTTTTGATGTCATGTGATAAGTCCCACCACCATTCTGAGTCATGACTAGGGCAGCTGGTACCCTCCAAAAAATGATTGAGTGTAGTGTTTATATGACATGGACAGAAAATCTTTTGTATCATTATTAAAATTTTCAGTCACAAACAATTTCTAGCAGTTGTCATTTTATAAGCATTTGGACATTTGAAAGATTGGGTGAACAAATAATTCACAAGCTACAAATTGGTGAATGTTTCTTTGTTTCCTTGTGAGAACCTTGTTTCTTGAAACTAAAGTTACTCGTCTGTAAATACTTTGAATTGCCTATCAAATGCAATATTTGTTTAACAAATAACAAGGAGGATGGAAGACAGCATGTGGTTGATTGGTACTCTGAAAATTAAAATCATGAGACAGTTAAATTGAAAGTGAAATCAAGATGATCACTGCTTTGAATAATTTGCCAAATTTTTTTGATCTGTGAGCTATATAATCACTATAAATGAACATGAAAGAGACTTATCCCCAAGAGAAAATCTTCTATTAGGGAGTTCACGGTTACGTCACTGGTTGGCATTGGTTGGCATAGAGCATGCGCAAAAACAAATGCGGGTATGTTCGGTGTTGCACGTGTAAACGCTTGTGCGATTGCACGCAGAAAGTAGACGAATTGGAATCTACTTTGCATTGTGACGACAGTGTAAGCGCGCCTTGCAAACTTTTTTACCGACACGCAGTGACGTCTTTGTTTGTAAACAGTAAATGAGTCTATTAGCAACTGTTTTCTTTAATATAATGGTTTTACTTTAATGATGGTAAAATGCCTCCCTTTTGTGGACTAACAACATATCATGTTTCTTCATTTGTTAGAGGTGCATATTGTGCTGTTGTAGCAGCAAGATTAACCAATGTCTACCATCCAGAAATGTTTGAAGGGACAGCTGAATGGATTGCAAGGTTAGTTAAGTTTATATAAACATTTTCTTCCTCTATTTTGATCGGACTAAAACCTGATGTCTATTTCTTATAAGTGAGTTTGCAATTTCAAGGTATACCAGTGTCGTAAATGAAAATTGAGAACAATGATTATAAGGATGTAGACTGGAATAGGATGCAAAATTTATATTTTGTAACATTTGATGGCATTCACAAAACGATAATTCTATCAAAGAAAACATGGAGAAACAAAAGTTTCACACTTGTATTGTCCAGGGCTCAAAATATTTTGGTCTGTTTTTATTACAAATCTCATGACATACTTTTATTTTTATTGTAAAGCGCCTCAGAAAACCTTTGGTTGTGGACTGGGCTATATTAAGTGTCATTTACATTACGTTACATAGAAGATCCTCGTGCCCACTATACGTTACCTGTTAAACATGCAAACTGTAATTCGTTAGAAGACTCAATACAGTAAGCTTCTGCAGGGTTGTTGACTCATTGGCATGGGTACTGGTGATGGTGCACATAACAGACTTGCAATGTGAGCACAGTGTCATAGGTATGAGTACAAGTATATTGTATCTGTTTGTGAGTATGACTGTGAGTACGTACTACTCACAGAAGGCTCCTGCTGTAGTGTTGGCTCATTGACATGGGTACTGGTAATGGTGCACATAACAGACTTGCAATGTGAGCACAGTGTCATAGGTATGAGTACAAGTATATTGTATCTGTTTGTGAGTATGACTGTGAGTACGTACTACTCACAGAAGGCTCCTGCTGTAGTGTTGGCTCATTGACATGGGTACTGGTAATGGTGCACATAACAGACTTGCAATGTGAGCACAGTGTCATAGGTATGAGTACAAGTATATTGTATCTGGTTGTGAGTATGACTGTGAGTACATTATATTGTTTAGAGAAAAACATCTCTCTTTTGTACTGAACTCATTAAATCTTAAAATGAAAGTTTCGACTTCTGTTCACCCACACCAATAAATCTTATTTTTGTGAACAATTCCATATCTCATTTCCTACAGGGTATACATGTAATCACTGTTTACAATCATTTCATTTCAAATGATGGTGGTGTGATATTTCCAAGTTGTTTTCCTGCTTACAGTAACTATAGGAAGAATATTTTTAGTCCAACGTTTTAGTGTATTGTTGTAAGAATACATACATGAAGAAGAAGATTGACACTATAGTTAATGTTGATCATTTTGTACTCTTCATCCCAAAGACATGAACCTTACCCAACAGCATGATTACAAAATTCCATCATCAAATATCATACTACAGAGATAGTTAAAGACATTTTCCAGTGGCATTTCACAAGGGTCATGTGAAAGAGAAAATTTTTCCAATTCGTGCCCTCCAAACCCCGTAGAAATACACTCTTTTCCAAACTCGAGATATCTCATGCTGAACAGTTCTTATTTTTCTCTAAAAATTCCTCAGGGTCACAGATTATTATGTAAAGAGGGCACATTGCCTGAATTCCTTTTGTTTTTCTTTATAATTGAATGTCCTGTTTGTCCTTGAAATTTGATA
>WURT03606454.1:0-20440 GCA_009936505.3 Holothuria glaberrima
GAACTATTTGATTTTGTGTTTTATTTCTTTTGGATATTCTTTAGAGACTGGTAGAAGCTGACATATTGACTGGATAAATAAATTGTAGCTTCCGTTTTCTTTAGACTATCGTTTCTGTTAAAGTTAAACCATACATCTTACAAAATTGTCACGTCAGGTTTTGCAGTAATTTTAAACCGCAGTAACAATCGAATGCATGCATGCAGCTTTCTGAATGTGCTAGCTTATACAAAAAAGGGATATATGTTCATCTTTTTTCAGCAAAGTGGATGTCAGTTGTTGAGCTGTTATATTTATTTTTAAAAGCTACGTAAAACTTAAACAATCAGCAATTAATCATGCACAAGACATTTATTTGTCATCCTTGTATTTTCTACTTGAATGGAATTAGTATTTAAGCAATGGGAATGAGGGAAATCTTTTAGTGCTTTGAACTTACATAAGTATGTCACCATGCAAAAGTCCCTAACAGTCAGTGCATGCCCATACAGTTTATAGAACCTGATCTTGGGACAACGTCTATCCAATATCATGCCAACATTAAGCCGATTATTGGGCCAACGTTGGTCCTATGTACTGTTTCCAACGTTGGCCCAACGTTGGGCCAGTGTTGGATTATTGTTGGCTATACGTCAGCAGCCAACATCATAACGATGAGCAGGCAACCAAACCCCAACATTGGGCCAACTTTAATCCAACGTTGCCGCCAACGTTGGTCTGACGTTGTCCCAACTATGGTGTGCTATCAGGGTATATATTAATATATATATATATATATATAACACTAATCTCACATGTTAGGGGAAATCACGACACCGTGGTCTCGTTAAGGGGAAAATGAAACAATAAAATACATAAGCATATATTTCCTCCTTACGTCATTGAGATATAATCAACGTTATTTCAATGGCCTACCATCCGTACGTGTTAACATACACGTGTCCGTAAATTCGTCTACACTGAAGTAATTGTATAAAGATTATGTGTTTAAAAGAACATTACCATGCGCTTACGTATTTTCCATATAAAAAGTGTGTGAAAACGTTGAGGGGAAACAATATTTTCAGCCTATGTACAATTTCCCCCTAATGTAGGTTTATTCCACACGATACTTCCCCCAAGGTGAAAATTAGGCAAATATATATATATATATATACTGTAAATATATATATATATACTGTAAATATATATATATATATATACTGTAAATATATATATATATATATATATATATAACATGACTGTACAGGTGAACGTATATGGTATGTTGGAAGCTGAGTTACAAAGCTATAACATCAAAAGCTAACACTGATATCCTACAAATATTAGTTGCACGTATGTGTTTTAACGTTTCGATCTCCCTGAGATCTTCGTTAGAACTAATCAATGAATTCACATTGTAGAATAGACTTGCTTATTGATAGAGTAGTGGGATAAGAAAGCCGTATTTTTGTTAAGACCTCTTGTATGGGAATTGAGCTTTATAATTAACTGTTGTTCGTAAAGTTTTCTGCTATCTGTGTTTGGGAACTTGTCTTTGACTGCAGTTATTGAACCGTCTCACATCTAAAGCGAAACTTTCAGCAGCAAATTTAATGTTATAGCAATATTTTAAGCAATATTTTAAGCAATATACTAATTCTTCTGAGAAGCTGCACCTTTCTTGTGTATGTCTTCTCCACAGAACACATATACCAAGTATTTGTTGGTCATTCTAAAATGTGTGTATGTGTGTGCTGTAAGGTAGACACACATGTACAAGAGAGCTACAGCAGTGAGAAGACTATGCTGAAGAGGAATCCGAAAAGGATTCGGCATGCCTAAAGATTTATACACAAGAGACGATTCCATTTTACGTTTTCCTGGAGCATCCGAAAAGAGAAGGGCACCTTACTCCCATAGAATGAACCATTCTAGCGAGCTCTGTGTAGATGTTCTAGTAAGTCTTCTTTAGGAAATGAAACTTTCAATCAAATATAAGCCCATACTAGCTACAGAAGTCTTAACACAAATAAAGAATACAAATTATCATGGCAAGGGCCTGGTGTGCCTTCATTTTGTGATAGTAGGAAACTAATGTATGACTTAAAATGAGGTATGCCTAGTCCAAAGTTAGCAATTTACCTAAATGTAAAATCATTATATTCAATTTTAGGTGGACAACCCATATATGCCAACTTCTGCTCACATAAAGTAGGCTTAGGGAATGCTTCAAAATCTCTAAATTCCTAGCTTACTTGTCTAACTCGATCAGTCGCGTTGCTCACTAAAATTCAGTATAATTAATTATAAGCCTTCCATTATTCCATGAAATACTGAGCAACACCTTTTAATGATTAAGACAGCACGGACTTTAATACACAAACAGCCTGGATGAATGGGCAAACAGGCATTTCGTTACTTTACCTCCTTCAGTAAACGTGATTTTGACAAATATCCCATCCCCACATCAGACAATATATTAACCGAAATGAGACAATACTTCTACCTTCATTCATTTACATCCCCCAATTTACCTATTACTTGGCCTATACTCCCCACGGTACACAACACATAGCAACTGCGAATACTGCACAGTAAAGTGTTAAAAGGCAAAACGTATGGCCTGTATTGAATATAGGAGTACGAAACTTAACTGGAAAGTGTCCCAAACAGTAGTCATAACACAAACAAACATTTTATATTTTCCTCTCGAAATATCTTTTTGACTTGGTAGATTACATCCCTATGGTTTGTTGGTTACGATTCCTGCATTTTTATGATTACAAATGCTGCTGACAAATCAGCCAAACAGAGACGAGCATGGGCAGTTCTTGGTAAAGTGAACTTCGTTGAGTACCAGATTTGAGGTTGCCTTAATATATCACATTAAGATTAACCAACTGAAGGCTAGTGCGATAGTCACCAGACTAATGTTACCAAAGGCTTAACCAGGAGATTTTCCCCAGGTGGTTTTTAGAGTGTAAATTATGAAAAAGTGTAATTGTTTAACTTTAACGATAGATTCCATCTGCACACTGTGTGAGCGGCAATGGTATTACCTTCGGACGTTAAATGTCACATTTTCGATAAAAATATGATACGATATGATATGATTTCGCCACGCTTATTCTTTTTTTAGTGAACATCAATACACTGCATCCTAGGCATATACAATATATATATATATATATATATCTAAATCGTAAAAAAAGGAAATATATAAATGGATCACTAGTTTAATTGAAGAGTACAAAATAATATTTAATTCGAATTTTTCGGTTCCCCTGAAACAATCTACAGCGAGATCAGACAGTAAAGTGAATACAGTCACTAACTTAGCTAACAGCAGGATATACAACTTAAATACAGAAGATAACAGGTGATGATAAAATTCTAATAAGTGGAATAAACAATTACGTTGTCTCATGGAAAGTGTACTGATTCAAAACACTGACGTCTTTGTTTATCCCCGTAATGTGTGAGTTCAGTTTCATAATCACATTAAGTTCGGCGGCCTTGCGATGTTCGGTGCAAACAAAATTGCTTTGCAATGAGGGTGACTTTAAGATTTTCAAGCAAATGGCGGGGAAGATTGAAGTGCTCCGCTACGGGGAAACCTGGAGTGTTGTCACGAATAGACTTTTTATGGTTGTTAAACCTAAAGCGAAGGAAGTTTTGGTTTCACCTACGTAAAGACCCTAATTACATAAATTACAGTGAAAATGTAAACAACACTTACAAGAATCACAATTTAGACTGGGGGGAATCCCCAATTTTTATGTAAGAATACGTAAACGTATGGTAACGTCCTTTTCACTACATAATCTATATGCAATTACTTCAATGTTGACCAACACGTATCTGTTAAAATGTACGGATGATCATCCATTGAAATAACGTTGGTGTACATCTGTTTTTCAAATGGCACCAAATGGCGAAATATAATCTTATGTATTTTATTATTTTTCCCCTTTAGAAAGGGGCCTGTCATGCCCCGAAAACTTTTCCGCTATGGTAGGAATTCGCGTTATATATATATATATATACATATACATATCTAGTATAAATATATAGTTTTTTAGCAGGAATTATCGTATAGACAATGCAGGAAGTAAATGATATACGCCACGCAGCTGTGCATTTGATGTGAGGGCATTACGTGTTATGAACGGCGTACTTCACTAGTGTATTAAATACCATTACTGGCATTGAAAAGGGCTGTTGTGCGCAGTAAATTTCATCGGTGGATTCAACGGAAATGTGGGAAATTTTTAATGTAGTACTAACCAGTTGAAAATAGGACAAAATATTCCAAAATCGTCCAGCCATTAAAAGTCGTCAAGGACAATTATACATTCCAGTATCGCGGCTGCCTGGAGTATTTCATTGTAAATCAGGATGGAATAAACAAACAGGATTCCTTGGAAAATGGAGTCGAGTCGAGACTCCGGGCCAAGAGTCTCTGCTCTGAAATAGAGTCGGGTAAGTACCTTCCTTAGCCTACAGTATAGGTATATTTTGGTTCAATATGCATCGTTCAATGCAAAGTTCCGACTAATTTTAATGTATTAGCCTGTTCGTCCTGTCAAGCCACTATACTTTAGGAGCTGAGTGGGGGTGCATCTTCGGGCAAAGGTTCTGACTTGGGGAAATGCCCCAATGCCCCCTGGTGTCTCCACCATCCACGTCCACTCTGGTTTAGAGTCCACGATGAGCCAATTGGCTTTCTGACCCTCAAACGGTTAATTTAAACTTGTGAAGATAACATTGTAATTTCCGCCATACCTATCACTGATGAGACCCACCACTAAAATCTTCCAGATCGAAACGCGTCTGGTAATGGCAGATTCGCTATAGCTAACTACCTAGTAAGACAAGTCACTTCTTTCATAAAACCTAACACATATTCCACAAACGTATCTTACGATTGATAATAACCCAGGGATATACCATGACTATTATTGGTAAAAAAATATCATATGGGCAATCATGTCCCTGAGATCTAAAGAGTCTAGTACACAATTCTGCCTATGGTAAACACCGTGTCCATTGAACTTGGAGAGAATAATACCTAACTTTTAACAATGATCACTTAAGCCAATATCCATTGCTACAGACCATAAGTCCCTCGCATTTTTGTGATCGATTTGGCCCGGCGTTTTGTGATCAATTTTGTGTAGCAAAGAACGGTAGGGCCTCTTGCGTTTCTTTCACTGGCGGTGTCATAGAAGCAAAGAAAAGCACCCATTGCCCTCATTTTTAACAATAAATCATCGCTGTTGCTCTTATCGATGATGTAAGTAAGGAAGCAAATTAGCCATTATCGCTGAAGTTGATGTAAGAGAAATTGGCCCTGATTTAAAATAAAGTTCATTTTACTCTACGAATCTCATAACACATATCACTGTCCATGTCCCCTTCAAATGCAAGTAAGGAGGACGCTGTCCATGTTTAACCTATCACCGTCCTAATGCCCAGGCTATTCAATAATTGAATCTGCCGAATACACTAATCGATGTCATGACAGTTTTATAAGGACAAATTAATGCTAATGTAAACATAACACTCTTGTTGACTTTAATCAGATGAAAGATTCCTATGTCTTCAAAGCTACCATATGAAGGAAACCAATCCTTTTTCACTGCAGTAGATAAGACGTGTTGCTTCGAGGGGAGTGTTCGCTCTAACTACGGTAGCTCTGAGCAAAAGGAGAGTAGCAAATTACTGACAGGATGGATAGATGAACTGACGATTACGTCGCCAGTCAGATTTGTTGCTCCTCATTTCACAGGAATAAAGATGACAAGAGGATGTGAGATGTGAGAACCAAAGGTCATAACATAGAAATTATCTTCATCGGAGTAAACTGTGTAAAGCGTTATTACTCGAAATATTGGGAGTAGTCTCAAATGATTTATAGGAATAAAAGATAACACCCCGTTATTATCCTAAAAGCATACAAATATCTGAGACCGTTCGTAACTTGTCGACTGTTATTTTGAATGGCTAAGACATGTTAAGATTACAGAAAGTCAAGTTTGCAATATTGGGTTTCTACGATTTTGAAGATAATCGCAGACCAGAGGAGCATATCAATTATATACCCTTTGCTGACAGTATTATTCACAAACTGAAGTTTTTTTCTTGAATCATACAGTGATATCCTCTTTTTTACCTCACAAAATGTGTTGGTGACGAGATCGATTTGGGGTTTTCCAGAACCTAGCAATGTAGTTCTATTGAAACGCACATACTCTACTATTTTATCTAGCCATGAGAATAACATCCGAACTAAAATTTTGAGCATTTGAGACGCTAACAGTTAAACCATTGTTAGACACTAATTATCTCATCTACATACAAGTAATTTACAGTGAGATAAGATATCGTACTTTACCTACACTGTAAAACCCAATTTGTC
This sequence comes from Holothuria glaberrima, assembly GCA_009936505.3. NCBI lineage: Eukaryota > Metazoa > Echinodermata > Holothuroidea > Aspidochirotida > Holothuriidae > Holothuria > Holothuria glaberrima. Next base: position 6,404 of record WURT03606454.1, read on the forward strand.
GTTACTTTGTCGTTACTTGAGGTAACTTACTGCATGGACTTTTTAAAGGTCAGGCAACTGAGTTTCTCCGATTATGCCTCTCATTATAAAGAGAAACTCAGGTAACTGAACTTTAAAACATCAAAGCAGCAAGTTAACTCAATTTTCTCAAGTAATCCCAGCTTTTGATATTTATAGTGTAACATGACAAATGTAATGCTGTAAGTGAGTGATCTGAGTAGGTCAATATCACTGCAAAGGTCAAGTATGTGAATAAAATATCAAATTGTCCTAAATATTACGAAAAGGTGTGTCGCGAACGCATATTTCACCGTAAGTTGGTGCTAGGCAACTGACTATCATCACTTAGGCATGCAAAATTGACGACTTGACAAGTGTAAACTAAGAGGTAAAAGATCAGATAAGTTGAACAGTGGTGTGTTAGCCATTATATGGCTGTATATTTGTTACAGAAATTCATTAATTCCTCTCCGTGTAAGATACAAAAACCAAATTTCATATCAGTGCACTTTTTTACAAAGGAACAAAGGCAAAAGTCAACATGGGTCAAATGTCAAATTGGCTTTTAATTTTGTGAAGAACCAAACAAGGAAAACGTGCATGCGATATCGATGACCTGATAGGTCAAAGTTCAGTGGTGCCGGGAATTAGCTCGAATGTGGTTTGCCATTATTTGTAAATCATTAGAACAGGAAAAAATCGTTGAAAAATAAGACATGTAGAGAACGACGGGAAAACGTTTACAACAGTTTTTTTTCGGTCGAAGGTCGAAGGACAAATTGAACTTTATTACTTCGGCAAAGTGTGTCATTCATCTTCTAAATATGAATTCTTATGAAGTTCAAAATTGCATGAGTAGGTACATAACCATAAAAACTGCATGAGTAATTAATGACAGGTCAGATGTCGGAAGTAAAAGGGATGAGTAAGGTAAAATTGCTTCTAGCTATACCTGGTTGTCAATGTGTCGAAAATTTTATCCGTAAATTATTTATAGCAGTTTAGGGAGGCGAGAGTTGCAACTCCGTGGAATGGCTCCTTGTTTCCATTTAGCAGTAAGCTATTTGTAAAACTTTTGATTAATTCTTACCGTAGCTACACAGTTGTACGAAATGAACCACGCAACATAAAAACCTCTTGCGGCTTGACTCATTTGAATTCTTCCGAACTCCCAGTCACCGCTGTGTAGATAAGTAAAAGGAAGTATTCATTAAGGTTCTGTTACGGGGCTTCACAACGGAATAGGTAATCCCTTTAACGAAAGGCCTAGGAAAACTTGCATGATTGATATGAAGGCAAAAAACACCTCTAGAGTCTCTGGAGAAGATATAGTAGAAATTGAAATAAAATATAGATATGACGTTATCCAGTTATAATACACAAGAAATGTAACTTCGATTTTCTGGAGGATGGAAAGAGTCAATCCAGAATTTATCAATACATCGAAGAATATCACAGAAATTCTCATGCATATGATTATTTCATTCCCCGATCCATATTACAGGATGAGACCTCTGCTTAAACAATGTTGGTTAAAATGTTACCTCGTATGGCTACTTATCTTTATTTGAACTAACTAGTTTTAAAAGGGAAGAATCAAACTGACAGAATTCTGAGAAATAAAAACTGTTGTACGACGATTTGAAATATTAACAAGTTTTTTTTTTCTCAAAAGAGGAATTTATTCTTCTATGTGGAGAGCCTTTTTCCATAATTTCTTGCGAAACCTTTGGCAAAATTGTATCCAAATTCTTGTATGCTATTTCATGGGAAACGGACAGACTCCTTGTTACAGGTGCAACAAGCAGTCTGGAATAATTGGCAAAATGACCTTATCTCGCGCTTTCTCGGGTTCCCTCCCAACGTAAACAGAAATATTTCATGAAAATGATGAAGAAGCACGAAATTTAGGAATCTTTTTGAAATTAAAACTTGTTTATTCTTATTTGTTTCATTGGCTCTTCTAACTATTCGATGTTTCTCTGTACCTTACATGGATTCATAAAAACTATTTATCTGAAAGTAGTATCTCAGAAGCGTCAATTGTGGCTTGTATAGTTCCTTTCCAAAATTCTGTATTTAAAAGTAGTCGAACCAGTAGGGATAATTACACACAGATTGCCAACAGGAAAAACTAACTTTGAGATCATTTTGAATAACCTTCTCACCTTACAAAAATTTGCTGAAATGAACTGACCTGTTGAATTCAAAGAACTGGACCACTAGAAATCCTGATTTCACGATGAGGTCAGCCCTTCTTTTAGACGTGGCATCAGTAACTTCGAACTTTGTCAGATAAACAGATCAGTGAGTATTGAAAAAATAAAGTGAATGATTATTTTTTGTCAGCTTTTTTCTCTTTGAGGAAAATTAAGACATCTACGTAACAAACAAAATAACATAGTGACACAGAGCATGGAAGAACATGAAAGTAATACATGGTAAATTAAGCATTGAGTTGAGAAGAAAGTTATTCCCATAAAGAAAGTATATCTGAAATGATAGTAAGTTAGATTAGTATATGACGTAAGGTTAAAAAAAAAACAACTACACAGTTCCTCATTTAATTTTGTTATCTCTAAAGCAAAATACTTGCTTCCAGAACTACACTACTTTTAGGGTCGTTCATTTTCTGAAGAGAATTGAACGCTGAGGAAAATTATTTCTCCAAAGCTTATTTGTTAAGGCACCTCCGTGAATTTAATTATGTAATTTAAGGTATATCGGTTGCGATTCTGATACAATGTTAAGAGACTAACCTTAAAGCTAGAAGCGGCTGTGGATTTGTCAAGAAGAAGTGATATCACAATAACGACAAAGACGCAGACAAATGCCTTCATTTTGAATAAATTTAGTATCCAGAAGACGCGGATTAGAGAGGGCGAGACAGAGAGATGGAGTATATGCGCTTTTCAGATTAAACCTTACGAATGAGTTCCTGTAATAAGTACAAAAATTTAAATACTTTTCTTGTCAAAAATTTCTTTGCATGTGTCCTACCCACATCTTTATATAAGCACACTGGCAAATATCAGAAGCAGAGTTCATTTTGAAAGTACTAGAAATTCAAATGTCTTTTAAAATTTTCCGCAAAAGGGATTTGATTTATTTGTGAAGCCCTTCAAAGGTTAATTCAAACAAGTATGCCATATCGGTTAGTGTTTGTCTGGCTTTCAGCCATTTGAATACTAGATACTGTTATAATTGAACCAGTAAGTCTGTAAAATCTGTGATCACAGATTTTAATCAGAAACTAATTCCTTCGGTCTGATGTCTGAAATGTTATTTCAGAGATCCAGTTGTTAACTATTACAGAATACTAACTATGTAGATTGGCTATTTTATGTAACCCGTCGTATATTTAATCATACTTTAAGCAATAATATAAATCTTCTTTTGGTTGAATTGTTGGTTTTTTAAAGTGATGTGTAACACATAAATGTTCACGTAATCAATTTGGATTGACCACTGGTCGATTGGATCATGCAAGGGACGAAGTCTTTGTCTTTTCTTTTTTCGAGGGGTAGGGTTGAGGTATTCGTGGAAGGATTACATCGGCGTATAGTGAAGAGTATCTTGGCTTTTTAAACGTAACATATTTAGGATACTACAGAGCATTACTTAACTCATTTTGGAGTAAACAAGTTAATCATTAAATATTATATGCCCTTGCCCTTTTCTTTCCTCTGTTCTCTTACTTCTAACTATTCGTCCCGCAAATTCGCTGCAACATCATAAAGTGGAGGATTGATGATGGTATGGGCAGATCGGACATCAGAAAGATAATTTTACTGAATTTACATGTCTTTGAATGTAAAAAGCCAATCCGGCGGAAAATTATGGTGAAACAAATAAGTAAAGTTTAACTTTATTTTACATTGTAAATTTTCAGTTTGACATAACAATAAGAGGTGATGTCTCGGACTGACAGCCACCTGAGCAGAACATTTCTATTTCAGAGCAAAACTGCTGTAATCATTGTTTGCCAAGTGGGCAAAAGCTAGTATAATGCCTATCTTCCCCTTAAATATTGCCTTAAATTTAATAAAAGTATTAGTTAGTTGAAACTAAAAAACAAATCATGCTTTGTTTCATGTTAGGGAATATATGAATGTCATTGCTGTGGGCCACTTCCTTCTCAAAAAGTGTTTAGAAGCTTTTTTAAAGGCCTATGATGTAACATGTTTTAGTCCTTAACATTCTTTAAAGAACTTGGCATGTTGTTTTTTTTTATATCAGGATTACATAAACATCAAAGAGAAAGTAGATTTGTTCTCATGACTCTCGAAATATTCAGAGGGCAATTTGTTAAAAAAAATATGAAAACGTAAATGGACAATTTGCTCTTGTGGCAGGTATTGGATTAAATAAGTTGATGCTAATTATATAGATCTTGTGTAACATTGGAAAAGATGTTATATTTAATTATCATTACTGTCTTTCACTGCCACAGCAAGGTCTTTTGGGAGGTGAGAAATTTTATTTAGGAGCACCCTGTAGTAGGCAGTTACCCAAGTCAGTGGTTCATTACCCGTTTCTTAAATTTGCAACACCAGCTAGTGGGTAGTAATTGTTTCCCCACCTCAAAATATTTCTGCAAAATAAACCATATGCTTTTACGATCAATTCTCTTGTACTTACTATAGAAAGTTTGACAAAAATCATAGTTGACTCAATTTCCTAATCCTTCGGGCACAGATCCAGATTTTATGGAAAAGGGACATCACTTCACTTTGTATTAGACAAGAAGCCTGGAAGGAGTGCTTTGGAATCCTTCAGCGGAAAAAGTTTGGAAGTAAAACATTTTTGGATCCAAAGTTATGGTATCAAGCAATCAACATAACTGCACAAGCAAACATTATTTGTTTATAATATATTATATATATATATATATATGATATTAATTGCGTGTTGATATGTTCATACATCGGTCGTTATGACGAAGCCGGAGAAGTGTGGTACACTCTCCCAGAAACATTTTGTCATAAGTTTAAACACTCTAAAATGGACTTTCTCACTTATGTAAAGAAAAGTAGACGCCCCAAAACAAGCATTTTTATTGTCAGCTACGTTATTACACAGTCGAAGGTGACTAACCTGTTATTTTTTAACAGGCTGACCAATCATTGTTATCAAGAAACTGTCAATATGAATAAAATAGGTAAAAGACCAATGTGTTCATCAGACGAAATTCAAGTCTTTGCCATTTCCACCCATCTTTACTTGCCATTCCCACCTACCTCAATTTATCCTTCCTAGGTTATCCCCCTCGCCCATCAAAGTGTTGTAATTGTCCAGGTGGTCCACATAGCCCATTGCAGAATTTATAACTAATCTAATCGAAGAACCACCAAAGGCTAGCGCCTAGAGTTTAGAAAAAAATTTTTGCAGAAAATATCCCCTAGAATGCCAGGAATTTTCCTTTCCACTTGTCAATAATGACAACAGTTTGCAAATCTTGTTTATTGGGTCTCATAAATAACGGTTCCCACTGCTGCCTTGTTTCGTAGCTTCATCGTTATCATTACCATCGTTGTTGTCGGCGTAGTCACCATTGTCAACCACTTCATCCTTGTAGTTGTCATTATTATAACATTCACTAAGACTGTTTTATTCGTCATCGTCATCGTCAAGGTCATGAAACGAGCGTTGCGGTTTTCATCCCTTATTCAGACCAAAATGGAGTACCGTATAGCTTTAAATTGACGAGCATTGGACTTACAAAAAAGACTTCTTTTAGTATTAACTATTTTACAACACTTATTAGTAAGGTTATGAGAAGAAACGACCAGAAGAGAGATGACAACAATACTGTCACAATCAAATCTCAACCCTATCTTAGACATTACATTCCAGTGAACTTATTTTGACTTTGTTTTGAGTGATTTGGTGTTCGGTTGCAAACACCACAGCATTCCACACTTTTCAATTGTTTTGAAAAGTAAAGAAGTATGATAAGTTTAAACAGGGAGTTTAAAAGACCTAGTAGATAAAATTTTTTCACTCGTTTGTTCGCAAACAGTTTCTTCAGGGTGTCCGTTCCACGGATACACGTAAGTTCACTCACGCGTGCAATAAACCGATTCAAGGTCACATTCCTGAGTGAAAGTTTCTAGAAGATATTTAAAGCCTTTGAAGGAAAACAAGGTTCAATGGTTTCATGAAGGTTTTTGGAACGACCTTGTTGATTTCTCGGGGTATATTTTGATGTAAACTTAGTTACGCTTTGCTTTTGATAGTTTCTATCACTTTTGGACTTATATTTGAAGGTATCATCATTGACTTTAAGCTGTTACTAGTAACACTGTGAACTGGTGATATTTCAATGTCGGTTTAGACTTTTTGGTGGTCATTAAATCATCATGAAAACTTTCAGATTATCTCCAGCATTAGAATTGCCTATTCTAAATAGTAAGGCATGGTGGAACACAGTACCACTTATATATTATCAAATACTTAATTGACTTGATATGAAAAAAGCTTATAGCGTTGTATGTTTACCCCAATATGATGTATTACAAGATATTGTTATTAAGATTCACTTGACGGCTATCGGTCAAACCCATTGAGACACTAACCATTAGTCACGGTAGGTGTTCATTTTGAACTGTTTCAATTTGACTTCTAATTGAGCACTCGAAAACTTCTCTTTGTCACAGCAACTAAATACAAATGCTTCCGTACTATCGTTTAGGTGACATTCTTGCCAGGAAAAAAAATATCAGTCCACCTTTGGAATTCGTGTTTTGCTTTAAAAATACGTGAAACTGTTAATTTACAAAAAGTCAAGTTGTTCATATTGGTAGACAAAACAAAACATTATGACTGCAAACGAGATCCTGGGAAGTGACATCGTGTAGGACTAGAACTTTTCAAGATTATTCATCGACCGCATTCAAAGTAATTACGAGGCTGCAATGGGTAGGGAGGTGTGCTTGCATACCTTTTCAAAGACTTTTTAAAGGGTAAACATTGTGGCGTAATCAATGAAGCTGTGGTAACACGTATCGATATGAATCTTCATTTGTGCGAGTAGACTGCTAACAGTAGTTTAACTTTTAGAACTGTGTAGGGTTATACGTTATGAGAAGTTATTTCAACATTAAGTAAATTGTGCCACCTTCCTTTAAATTTTTTCGAAAGCAATTCATTAAGGAAAACAGGTACAATAAACAAGGATAAAAACTGAAAAAACCCTTCTTAAGAAATGATAAACAAAGACGAACATATGGTCATCCTTGTTAAGCAACGCTAATTATTTTAAATGTGACACAAAACACATTGGAAAGCACTCGACCTGTAAGATATAAGTTTAAGGCCGAAGGATAAAATCCTTACCAGAATAAAGGGATTTTAGACCTCTCAGAATAAAAATCAAGTCGATCTTCTGTAACGCCTTTCCAAATTATTCAAAACTGATCCTATTTTCTGAGGAGTGAAAATCTATCAGGTTAAGGACAGAACGGATGTTTTCACTTGCACATAAAACAACCTTTGTTAAGTCACGGTGGTAACTGTTAACAATTTTTGGTAACTAGGTCAACCCCCGAGTATGTGTTTCAGTAAAAAGTTCAAAGTTAGTTCCAATATTGCATGTGAACAATACTGTAACGTGGTATTTCGGCGTGGGTGTAGTAATTTACGACGATTTATCATTTATTATTATTTATTCATACAACCAATCTCCAAATTTTGGTACTGGTTTAAGTGTTCTACTACTGGCAGTTTTGTAACCAGTTCCAGCATCCATCACGGTAGTAGGAACATGGATAGGCCTATTCCTTATCGTTTCCGACTCCTATTGTTTGTGGGACTGTTCAGGAAACAAGGAGCTGGAATTACTTATGTTTAAATTAGTTTCTTTCTCAAAATAAGGTTTGAGACGATTATAATGAACGTTAAATAATCGAGCAGGATTTTCATTATCCTGTATTTGGTATGTAAAGTTATTATTAGACCTACTTAACACCTTGGCAACACGAAATGGTCCGATCCATTTAGGTGCGATTTTCGACCTGTCTTCCGCATTGTTCACCATAACCAAATCTCTAGGTAAAACTGGATGAAATTTCGCATTTAGATCATTATAATACTTTTGCTTTTCTTGGATATCCACAGATTGTTCAGTAATACCCTCAAATGCATGCTTCATTTTCTCCTTAAACTTTGTACGATAAAATGATGGAGTTCCCCGAGTCACACTGGTCTGCAACTCCGGGGGTGCTGCTAAAATTGTAACAGGCGTACGGCATCCCCGACCATGTAATACCAAATATGGAGTATACCCTGTAGTAGAGTGACATACCGTAGTATACGCAAATTTATATAACCTAAATATTCATCATCCCAATCCTTATGTCCTCCTGCAATATATTTGCCCAATTGATCTTTCATTGTTCGATTAAATCTCTCCATGAGACCGTCAGATTGCGGGTGGTGCGGTGTGGTTCTCGTCTTTCTAATGCTAATGATTTATATAGATGGTTCACTGCTTCTCATTCAAATTGTCTACCTTAATCGGTGTGCATTTTTTTCTGGAATGCCCTGCTGTTTAACGTATTTTAAAATACTGTCCTTCTTGACTTTAACAGGAGTATTAGTAGGGTTAACTATAGTTGATAATAAATGTTCATCGTAAACTTTACTAATTGTTCGAGGGACCAAAATAGCTGGTTCATCAAAATACTGAGGTTCTAATATGCCAACATATGAATCAGGCGAAATAATGTAAGGTGAAGTTCCTAATTTTCTTAAACTTGGACATATGTTTCTGGAGGAATAACAGTATGGTCAATAGTAATGAGGTTACAACTAGGAGTGACATCACGCTTCTTTCTAAGTTATGGGAATTTACCATCTCCTATGACCAGAATTCCTCCTCTAACATCTACTGTTGCCTATTATATGTAAGAAAACACCAAGCAAGCAACAATGGACGACTAACATTTCAAACTACATGAAAATAATTTTGGCAAAGTTTTGACCCTAGGGTCAATGTAGCTCATACTGTACCCCCAGTGTCAATATTTTCGCTCGTCAATGACTTTGCCTATTCGGAGATGAGATGTGGCTTCGTAATTGTTCACTCATTATTGTAGGATCGGATCCTGTATCTAAAAATGCATATACAGGGGTATTTTCAAGTACGACTCTGATATATGACAATGGGTTGTCCTCTTTCAGAAGAGCACTCTCTTCAGAAAATTGCCCCTGTAATTTTCGCGTGGGTCTATTCTGAACAAATAGCTGACAATCAACCCTCATTATCAACTATTCTAATTGAACGCCTCTTCAAAGTAAACTCTACCTCTAGGACTATTACTCGATCTAGGGGAGTAACATTTACTGTCACTGTTCCTACGGTAACGGTCTTCAAAGTTGCCATATCTGTCTTGATATCTATAGGTTTAACCACCTCGTGAAGAAGTTTTACCCCTTCTTTGTCAAGGAGACCTGTATCGCCTAACCATTGCAGGGGATGGGGATCTGTTATAACGTCGGTCCTGTCCTAGTGACGGTGAGAAACCAAATCTTCTCCTGGGAGATCGGCTAAACCTTTCTGATGTGGGGACGTAAGGATAATCTTCCCGACTTTATCTAGTACGGTACGGTGAATAATCCCTCTAATATATATTCCTAAAAGACCTTATCTCAAGGGCGTCAAATTTGTTAACAAAGGCCTGAACATTATTTTCGAGTTGCGCAATTTTGTCCAAATGGACTGACTGAACAGTATTATATGTAGTGTCTACCACAGGTTGTACAGCAGGCGAGGCTTCCTTATGTTACTTAGGTGGGGCTTTTGGTTCACCAAAGCAATGGGCTGCACGTTCAATCCTACCAACAATTTCATTTGCCTCTTTTAACGTTGTCGCCCAGAATTCATTCACTTTCAATTGCAAATGGGGGTATATTCCTACCATAAATCTGCGAAAACACTCGCCCTCTTAGCAGCGACACTATAATTTGGAAACGCTTCATTAACCAGTTTTTATTTTTCTGCTTCATATACCTCCAGTGGCTCACCGGGTATCCGGGGTCCCCCTAATGTTGAGCTGAAAATCTTAGATAAACAGAGGTTATCCAAAAGTGCTCCTTAACTTTTCCTAAACAGTTTCATAATCTCCTTTTACCTTATCTGATAAGCTGTCCCAAAAACTGAACGCCGCTCCTGTTAACCTAGTTGGTAATATCGATGTTAATTCAATTTCCCTTAAGACTGAAGAAGCCTTTACTGCCACTCTTAACCTACAGAACCATTGTTCAAAGTCTTGAGTATCATCGCCACTGAAATAATACGGTAGATCAAGTTTGTACTCAGATTTTTCATGAGACCTTGTATAATTAGCAGTGTTAGACATAACAGCTAAAAGTAGAATATATATGCACGTGATAGTTAAATGTACTATTGAAGTACTTAAAGTGGTCTCGACAATACTCGACGTGAAAATGCAATTTAAGAAATTTCAAAACACTAACCTTTTTAAAGTCCTTTGTGAAAGACACAAAAAGAAGTTGAAAATGCACATAAAGAAAGGTCAAATTTCTGGCCGGAGGTGTCCAAACACGAAGATCTGAAAATTTTTTACTTATCTCAGTCTTTTAAACGTCAATTTTAGGCCTCTACAGGGATTCGCTAAGAGTCTTCTCTATTTTTTAGTCAAGGTGTAGCAACAATTCTTCTGTGTTAGTTCTCGCGTTGGAAAATCCGTCTTTATTCACAACGTAAAGGTGGATAGTGGCTTTTTACAGTTTAAGTATCTTTTAACTCTTCCTAAGTTAGTACACATTGTTACTGGGAAGATGCTAGTCAAAGTTAGAGGAAATATACGCCGGAATAAACCAAGTATCTTGAATACAATAGGCGTCATCTTCGGAGAATTCCAAATTCCGTGTTGCTGTCAGTATGGGCAAAGACGAATAACCGAGTGACCATCTAGAATTTTGAGTAAAATGGCATCAGGTAAAGTGGGTGCTTTCTTAGGTGCCTTAACAAGATGATGGAATAGTTACTGCTTCACTGGTTGTTTACTAACCACGGAGGAAAAAAAAAAAAAAAAAAAACGTTTTTAGGAATAGTACCCCTGTGCAGGAACTTGGACGATAAGAAAGATGTACAAAAGTAGGGTGTGTCCACACCTTGGATGTCGTAAAGTTAAGTTTAACGTACCGTATCACTGCTGAAAGTTATGGTATGGAGTCAGAAAATAAATGTAGAACATCCATTCTTTCCAGTTGTACCAAAAATAATTTTAAAATGTCCTCTTCCAGGTAAACAGAATAAAATAATGAACAGCCCTTCAAATTATGTCAGACTCAGGAAAAGTACAAACACTCGATCACGACGAGACGAACATAGGACACAAAATAGTCAAGAGTAACAGAGACTGGACGAAACCGAACTCAACTGTCTTCTTTCCAAATCTACTCTACTTGGAAACTTATCGGAAACATATCCCTTCCACAACATAGAACTTACTATTACGTAACTTAAATGACATATGAATGCCTCGACAACTTAAACTACATAACATGCAAATTATAAATGCGACTGTAAAACCTGACGCATGATGGAAAATTCAAACAATTATTTTCTTCATTTTTATTCCGACTTTCTTGCAATACTTCTGCAATATTTCATTGAAGAGCCTATGAGATGAGAATTAACAGCCACATGATAAGATTCTTCCAGCCAATTTAACGTCTAAATAACCTCCATGTTGAAAAAACCGCTCGAGTCAGGAGAAATTACAAAAGAAACTGGCCACCGGCACCCAAACTCCTTCAAAAGTGAAAGTACATCGACCTCTGGAATGACGTCATCACAGGAATACATGCTCCATTGTGTATAATCCTGTGAACACTGATTAACTGTGTTCCATTCACAGTCAGTCAATGCAGAGTTAACCACGAGCATAATTAGATCTCAGTGATTGAATTCTTCGATTTGTTCACGTACGTACGTACTGTAGTTAGTTAGATGAGGTTTTGCGGTTCAGTTTGTAACCAATAGGTTTAAGTCGGGCCGGCCACGGCCTTTTTCCCATTTGCGGCTCACTGGCTGGTTTTCCCTAGTCCATTGCGTATGACCAAGGCATACGTCAAGATACTGTGTACAGGGCAACTTTGTCAAGAGGCGACTTTGTGCTGAGAGACTGTGAGAGGCGACTTCACTGTGGGGCGACTTGACTGACAACCATTACTACTAACATTAAAACGATTACGAGCGATAGGGAAACAAGGCTTCTTTCGGTGGCAGTCTGAAGCAAGATGCGACTTATAACTTTCGGTGAATATATGTCGGAATTTTTCCTCGTAATATGCGTTAATTTTTAGCTCAGGTTAGTTCCTCTGATGTGTAAAACTATTAAAAGTGTGAAACTATAACCAATTACGGTGCAAAAGCTTACCAGACTATATTATCTAGCCGAACTGCTGTAGCAGCACGCTCGCCACTATCGCCGGGTGCAAGCACTGGCTCGAGCCGCTTAGCTTCATCAGCCAAAGGCTCGAGCTGGTGAAGTTGACTTCCTTGCGTTGGCTCTTCATCTCTCCTTTCTTCAACGTCCTCGTACTGTAGAATTTCTTCTTCGACTAAACTTGAAGAAGATGCCAATAAATCCAACTCTTATTTCTTCAGAAACCGATGCCATTTTTCGTTGTCTGTAGCACGTTGATAGTCAACACGATTGTGTAACAAAGATTCTAGCTTTGGCATTGACGTCCCTGCGATGACGTCATTGTAGGGTCGGTTTTAACTCTGCGTTTTTCAACTCACTGGTGAGTGGGGACGGGATGTTACGGTTTGAAAAGTCCCTGGGGGCCCATGCCGTGAATTCTCCCTATGCTCACAATTAGTGTGTAAAACCCAGGGTTTCAATAGCAAACCCAGGGTTTTTCATCTCACCTACTGTTCTGCACCCACTCAAGTAGGGTATGAATATTTACATCTCATGAGCCAATGGTAGTCTTTGCAGCCAATACATCTTCAGTGCTACTTGTACTCACACACACTTTATTTGAAAGCACTTGTGTACACTTCTCTCCAATCCTTGCTCTTGTAGATTTACTAAGCACACAAAAGAAGCTTTGTAAGCTGTGCTGTGATTCATCAGGGAGCACCTCACTGGATTCATTAAGGTGCATTCTATTATCACTGTTGATACAGTGAGTGCACTGGCACTAAAAGCCTTCTATGTCACCTTGCTTTGTTAATATATGGTTCTTTTGAACAACTTCCTAATCTATTGCCACCAGTTTCTCCTCTGCCTACTGTAGGTATAGAGTGCCTCTGTAATCCCCAGTAATAAACAACTGACATATTGGTTGTGATAGCTTCTTTAGGCCTAGTCAGCTGTAAGTTCATACTCCTTATAGTATACTTCAATATGGACAGTGCCCTACTCAAATAGTAAGGATTGAAATTGTAAACATGTCATAACTAGACGATTGGCAGTTAATTTATAAAAAACCAGGCGGGTGTTTGTGCATGTCATTGACAGAGGCCAGGAAATTGAATCTTATCCCTTTACTTTTCTCAGGAAAGACCCCCATAAGTTGGATCATTGGTATAGGAAGCGGACCCTCAATCAAAGACTGAAATCCCCTCATTTGTGTCCTCTGTAAAAATATCAGAACTTTGCAGTAACTTTCCTGAAAATTTACTCAATTTGTTGCACCAAATTGCATCCTCCTCCCCTGAGACTCCTCCCCCAGGACGGTGCTGTTAAATTGCATCTTCTACTCCCCTTAGACGGTGATCCGAAACAACGTTCGGCCCTCAATTTCGAACAGCTTTTTACGCCAATGAGCTAGATCGTCTCTCAGTCTGAAATATCATGAGTGGGGTGCTGGAATTCTCCCCAGCAAAAGGGTATCACCTTTCGACAAAATATATATTTCGAGTTCTGTGCGGAACTCATAGCCCTATAATCTCTCATAGCCCGGTAATCTCTGCAATGAGTGCAGAATAGAAATATCAAGAAATGGGAAGAATGTTTTGAAGAAAGCAAGAAAAAGCTCAATTGGAATGGTAAT
>WURT03606565.1:0-20438 GCA_009936505.3 Holothuria glaberrima
AAAGGGTTCTTCTTACTATAATGCATCCACATACCAAGTATGAAATCTATCCAAGCTTCCTAACTTGAGATATCGTGAAACAAGATTTTCAGAGTTTGCCCCAGGTGATCCCAGATGACCTTTGACCTCCACCAATCACACTAGGGTTCTTCTTCTTACTATAATGCATCCATATACTAAGTATGAAATCTATCCAAGCTTCCTACCTTGAAATATCGTGTAAACAAGATTTTCAGAATTTGACCACAAGTGAACCCAGGTGACCTTTGACCTCCACCACAAACAACAGGATTCTTCATCTTACCATAACACATCCATATGCTGAGTATGAAAGTAATCCAAGCTTCCTACCTTGAGATATCGTGTAAACAAGATTTTCAGATTTTGATCCCCAGTGACCCCAGATGACCTTTGACCTCCACCAAAAACAATAGGGTTCTTCATCTCAATATGGGGAATCTACCTACCAAAGTTGAGAATGTTCAGAGTTTCCCTTCTTGAGATATCATGTAAACAAGAAGTGTCACAAACACACACATACATACACACACATGCACATACAGGTTTTCTTTCCTATCAAGGATAGGACCTCATTGTTCTTTCCCTTGTGTTTGCTTCCTTAACCCTAACCTTAACAATAGATTGTCTATTGTTCGACACCTGAGGACCCCTGAAATCTATTGTTCTGACACCTGAGGACCTCATCTTGAATAGAAAATGTGACCGCATAGGTTTCTCTTTTCATCGAAACCAAAAAACACTGAAGGAATTTGAAATTGTATATTAACACTTTGTTGCAATATATTCTGCTGCATTTTGGAAACAAAAAAGTAACCACAAAATTATCACAGTCCTGAAGTTCATATACAATCACCATTGGGATTTTTAGTTGTGAGAGCCCTATTTGTGAGCTTTCATATGAGGGGTAACTTGTATCTGTTGAAAACTTCTTCAAGTTTAAAAAGGCCATGACATGGACCAAATTGAGTGTTCAGGTCAATGTAAGAATATTTGGTGGTCAGATGAGATAGAAAACACCCTACAAATTGAAGAGGGCTGTAAGTGTAAGGGGTAACTGAGGTCATCCCATTCATTCTATGCTCTTTCCATATGAGCAGTCTTAATAATCCTTTCCCTTCTTGCACTTATTATTCACTTGTGCAAGCTGGTTTTGTAACTGTATATTAATATTGACCTATAACTTAATACTGCTTGTTGAAAATTCCATTTTATTTCTGTTGTATACATAAACTGGGCACAAAATGTAGTTTCTTTGTGCAGTTTCTTAATTTTCGTGCCCGCACAATCAATATTTTGCTGTACTAACTTATCAATAGTGTCAATCTACAAATTAAGTCTCTAATTCTTAGCAAGATTATTACACACATTTTTAAACAATATAAGAGTGACTCACAAAATCAGAACTTCCCAATACATGTTGCAAGGCATGATCAAAGTTCAAGCCTTGATGAATTTGATAAGTATTGCCACATACTAGGTATGGGAGTTATCAGACTACAGAGTCCATTCCACAGGACAAGAATCTTTACTGATATTAGCCCATTTCTAAGTTTTCTAATGATAGGAGGACACAAAGGAAAATTTTCAAGCTTGCAAAATGCATTGCAAAATGCAACACACAGCTAGGTTTACATTAGCCAATGGTCCTCTGGCAATGCCCTTCGTATTTGCTTTGTTCCCTGAAATAGACAGCAGCTAGGCAATACTACACTCTGTGCTGATGGCACAATGCCAATGTTGACCTCTATGATGAATGCTACAGTATACAAAACATGCTGCCTACTGAATGCATGTAAACAGGCCATGTGGATCTATGGCTTCATCATAATGAAACTAACACATGCCTTTAAAATATTCTTAGTGAATTTTGGTGCAAATGCTATGTTGGAGCCAACAGACCTTACAGATATGATGTCACAGGACAAAACATATGCCCTCCAATTGTGGGGGGGGGGGGGGCATATCATTGCAACTTACATGAACAAATGCTGGTAGCTGATTTGTGCATCAAGGGATACATGCAAAAGTCCACAACACGCGCATACAAAATCTACAATGTGCGCTTCATTGTTTGCTTTCAAACTGACGTCCCATGACGTCAATGCACAAGGTCTACGACAGGAGTCAACAGACAAGAAACTAGACTTGTGAACAACACAACTAATGTAAATTTTAACAAACCTGGTGGCTCTTCATCACCATCACAAGTAGACTCTGGAATTGTATCCAAGCTTCCGGTTGGACTAAAAAAATAAACGAAAACACAGAGATCACCTGTAATTCCTGTCTTGACCTGAGAACTTTCTGAAGAGGTGTCATAAAGATTTCCAAGCTTAGACAGATCCATCTTGTCCCACTCCTTAAAATATGCTATCATTTATGACACAATGTGGTCCTTCAACTGTCAAACCAGTAGACAAATATTGAACTTGATGAATTTTTTGCTTCAAAAGGTTGTGTGTGTGTTTCACACAACAATGAACCATTGAAAGACAGAATGACAGGATCAACCTTTTTTAGCTTTTTACTAAATTTTAATGAATAGGCATATAAATAGCTCAGACTGAAAACATTCCTAACACTCTCCCAACTAACATTTGCGTCAAAGTACAATACTTTTCACATCTGCTCTGATTTCATCTATAAAACTGCTAAATTTAAATTTGCAGGTGTATCTTATTGAGTTAAAAGCATGCTGGGTGACATTGTTCATCCCGTCTAGAAAGCAATGTAGTTTGGTGCGTGCAGTACGTGACTAATATATTCCTCATATGCAATGTAAAGATGATCTTGAAACACGAGTCACAATAGTCACACCAGCTAATTGGTCCAAGGAATGTGTCGAAAGTGGGACACAACCCTATGCTCCTTCCGATTATGATTCCCATTCTTGTCCTTGTCACAAAAACATGGTTCTGTATTTTGTAACTCTAACGTTCCTTCTTACTTCAGGAAAACCTGAAAGAGTTCTATCAAGTCATGCAAGCATCAAAGTGAGGTCTAACATAATCTTACAATGTTTCCAATGAGCTTGGAGAACACTGTCACATTTTGAAAATGTCCTTCCCCCAAAACATATATATCTTTATAGCCAACAATTTTAAACCACATGTACACAAGTTGTACATTCAAACTATTTGTAATACACATTTTTCATTTAAGGCCCATTTTTACATTACCTACAACTGCTTTTATCCACTCCAACATGCCTAGATATATTTTTCTACGGCACCCAACATGTTAATGCAAACGTTTATCCAGTTGAAATAAGCCTGCCCTTTGGATTGTGACCCATAATTTAAAAAGCGCTGCACGAAATATAGTAAATGATGACTTATAAACAGATTTATCTACCTGATATCACCTCCTTCTTTATAGTGTGGACCAGGAGTCTTGGGGAATATGTCATGTGCAAAGAGTATACAATAGTCTATAACCTCTATCATGCTGCTCTGAGCAGTTACAGGATCTTCACCTTCTGGAGTCCAGAGAAGGGTTGGACCAAAGCATACAGCTAAGTTATGCGAATCCATCATGTTCTCATCGCTATGAGATGACAGACTGCAACAAAAATAAAGAGAAAAGGGGAGAATTCAAGCTGCATTAAAATACCTCAAAAATGTGATTAATCAAGAAGTTAGAGGGTTTTTTTTGGTAAATTTTTATGGCAGAAATATCTTAAAGAATTCAACTTTCATTCATCTACTGCTAATATATGCTGGACTATTTTAAACTGTCTGGGTCACAAGAATAAATGAATTGAAACAAATCAAATGTGAGTAAAGATTACCATCAAGAATACTGTCATCTTAATTTAAAGGTTCCATGGCCTTTCTGTGACTTGTAACTGATACAAATTACTACCCTGGTGAAATTTAACATAAAGTCAATGGCAGGCATGGTCTTAAAGGGGATATGGCATCCCCCCAAACCAGAAGCTGCTAGCAACTCTCTGCCCAAACATATTCAGGAATAACCCTAGAGTTTTAAACAGAGTTGATAACTGCACTTTGATTGACATTCATTCAAGCAATACAGCTCCACTCTTGTAGGTCAACAATGACCAGTATGGCCAGTTGTGTTCCCAGTTAAGATCACACACGCACTTGTTTGACAATGTTGTATTGAGCAATTTAGACTAGGTGCAGGCTTCTTGTGGCTCTTGTCTTGAAGGTGTACTGAGCAGGTGTTTTGGTTTAAATTGGAAGGAGTGGGTTCAACTAAGTAAGGAGAACTTTTACTTTCTAGGATGATATTACAGAGCCTTTCAGCAAAACATGGCACAAAGCACAGCAATTACATACACTAAATACCAGATCTGACGTAATTTTACGAATGCATGGGACTATCTCTCACAATTACTTCTATTCATATTAATCCTTCTAAGCAAAATACAACAGTATCTCCGAACAATAATTTCTTGATGGGTGTACTATCAACAAATACTTGAAGGTTGTCATATTAAGGACTCGTACTGCTTTATCATCACCACCTGTATTGTGATAGGTACACTGTCTACCAATACAGGTGTTTCACTGATGTCACATGATCCTTTGGTTTGGAAGGGGAAGCGTCCATTGTGTCATTAAAGTACCTATGGTTATACTGTGCATGTGCGCTGTAAATAAGAGTTCCTGCATGTTTGTTTTGCCCTTCAGTGGCAGGCAATCCCAATCGCGTGACATCACATGAAATACCTCTATAGCTGAAAGTTAGACTTACACTTTGACAAAGTGTTTCATTTCATTTCATTTCATTAATTTGTTTTTCACATCATACATATATACAAACATACATACAGTTTTTACATCAATTTGAATAAATCCTTTATGATGTGAAGAAAGTTGAACAAAAAACCCTCACGGGCTTGACAAGGTGCTCAACTCCCTAGTGCGATGACAGAGAAAAGAAAAGAAACAACAAAAGCTTAAGAAGATACTTAACTTACCCCCCCCCCCCCAACCCATAGTACCATCATTCCTTCATACATGGCTATGAGTTATGGGCCTGCTTTTTCGCACAATAAAGTAGAGTAAAGCAGGGCTCTGGAAAGTTGAACGTTAATATGTACTTAGATATAGTTTACCTAGGTAATAAAAAAAAAAATATGTCGAACAAGAACAAGACTATTTAAGTATGACTTATTGGTACTAGACCACACAGTACTGCAATAAGTGAAATGTGGATAAACTTTAGTACAAGGTACGTAGGACACTTCTGGGAAGAATGTAGTTGAGCCTACCAAAAATACCTACTGCTTTTGCAACACAGGAGGATAGGCATTACAACTATCACCAAAATGGGTGTATTGTGCACCAATTCTTTTCTTTCAAGTTAGTAATACTTACGCTTTGAGAAACTCTAACAGATACCTCATCACAACCATCACTGGGGTTGGTATGCGGTCTACCAATTCTTTAAGTTTAATAATCTTCTCATCTAGTTCATTGATTCCTGTAGGAGAGAAGGAGAAAATATCCAAGGTTGGCTGTAACCCTCACACAAAGATGAATACAACTTGTCTTCAGACTGAAACAGTGCAAGGGAATTTCACATAGCAAACATAGTGCTACTATATCAGATCTTTTTCCATATAAAATGCACTAAAAGTTTGAAGAAGGATACTCCACTTTACACAAAATGATGTTATCAAATGCTATGAACTTACAGAGGTCTTGCAATGATATCATCAGTTGTTAATATATAAGAATATTGGACAGTTTAAACATATATTACTACAATAGGAGACTTTAATGATTAAAGTCACACATACAAAAGGAGTAGGGAACTAAGAGTAAAACAATACAGCAGAAGTGCTAGTGCAAAGTTAGGAGGTATTCCATTTAGCATGGCAACAGTTGTTTATACACCCATTTCCCATCATGCATTGCAATCATTAAATCTGCTACTGAAAGGAACATTGTTGCATCTACATAATACAGTATAAATACATACCAATGTGTACATGTACTGGGTACATACACAGGCTTATTATAGAGACGGATAATTAAAGAGAGGGATAAGGAGTGGTATCCTATTGTTCCCCAAGCACTGATATAGCACATCCTTAATGTTTCAAGCCCCCCGTGGGCTGGGAGTTGTAGATTATGCCCACGGTTTTTACCCGCCTGTCGTTAGAGGCGACTAAAGGGAAGTACTTGCACCGTATTTGAAACCGAACTTGAAGCTTGAACCATATTTGAAACCGTATTTAAATTCTACTTTTCTAACTAGTTCACACTATATAACACATTCGTGTTGATGTGTCGTTAAATCTGATCTAACTTAATATTTCAAGGGCTTTATAATACTGTAGAAAAATAACCATAAGATGAAGTGGTACAAATGTGTGTTGTGCTGATACTGCAAGTAGCTGATATTGACCATATCGAACCATAGGCTAGGGGCAGCATGATGAAGTGTCTTTTAAGCTTGGTAAGGTAAGATATTGGATTTTGCATTCAAAAATACTCAAATTGTGTACCTTTTTAAGACATATGGGACAGTATTTAAGATAGATTTTGCTGATACCATTACAGAATGAAAATGGGGAATATGGCCCAATACCTGTGGTGCATACCACACTAAGTACAAACTTAACTTACTGACGGCTTCCATGAAATCAGGTGTAATACTTGCTGGAAACAATGGTTCTGGAAGGTCTCTGAAATATGATTTGAGTACACTGGCTACAAGATGGACGTCACCTTTTTCTCCAAGATCGGGCAGAGGGTCTTCACCTGAGAGAGACGAACATACACTTACACTATGCCAATGATTGAACTTACACAGAGATAATTTATTGCATTATACAAAAATAATACAATGCTCTTGAGTACGTTACTTGATTATTCTCTTTACTTCATCCAAAATTAAGTCAAATCAAGGTTATTAAAAAGATTTTTGGTTGAAAGATTAATGGATCTGTTCAACCCTGTAAGCATTGCTACTATACAGTTGTCTTCATGGTGAAGATATCAACCATTCCTGCAGTAAAATGCCCCTTCACATTAAACCTACATTATAACTTTTATCTCAGTACACATATTAGCACCAGATGAACAAACCCTTCCCAAAGGACAACCATTAACATGAATGTTAGATACCATGGATGACTGATTCTTCAAGAGATCATCTTAGACCCTGCTTATTTGAGAGAAATGTAAATGGATATTTGCAAGTTTTGAGGCTACTGTCTATAAACACACACCCTCTGACAGTAGAAATTAACATAACTTGGAATAGACTTTACTAGTGACATTTTCAAAGTTTACTAACTCTATGTGCATAATCATTTTATTACTTTGATCATTAACTACAACACTGAATGCATCCATTGCTGAAAACATATTAGCAATTCATAAGCCTAGGAAGCAAGGGGGGCACTAAAGCCCCCCAGTCAAAAATGTGGGGAGCCAAACTATGCGTCTGCCCCTCCTGAACCAAGGACAAAATCCCCTTATTTGTCTCTTCTGTAAGAAATGTCAAAAATTTGCAGTAATTAACCTTAAAATTTGTCCAAAATGATGCACTACGTTGCATCTAAGAACCCTCAAATATCCAAAAATTTTCCAAAGGGGAGCGGACATCCCCTCCCTCAGGACAGCTTCCTACACCTATGTTGCAATATCATGCATCAACTAATGAATATTTTTTAAATACAACATACATAATGGTAATAAGCTTTAATATTCCTGCCCATAAGACAGTGACTAAGATAGCAGCCCATTTTGTCATGCTAAGGCCAACTATTTCTTACACGTTTCCATTCAGATATTGCCTCATTTGTTATTCAGCTGCATTTACTCATTAACAAGTTTAACAAATGAACCCAAGGGTATTTAAAAACAACTCTTAAATTTTATCTGCGCTTATGAAGAAGACATAACTTACCATTTTCAAACTTTGCCTTCATCTCATTAATTTCTGTCTTAGATCCAGGCATCCTAAATATACCTTCCACTTCGATCCCTACAAAAGAGGTAAGTCACTAATTTAATTCTACAATCTTACTTTCAGAATCCATATATATCTAAATCATTGGCCACACTAAACCCACAAACACAAATTAATACTTTTTGGTTCCTGTACAAATACTGTGTTACTTTAAAGTAGGGATTGATCACATTTGCCCAAAATGTTAGTGATTATCACAAGTTTGCACAAAAAGAGTGTCATTTCCCCTAGTCCCCCCTCCCATACCAGTTCCCCTTACAAATACCCACATTGTTTCCTTCAAAAAAAAAAAAAAAAAGCAGCTCTGGAGTTGTTCCTAACTGACAAAAAAGGTCACTTCAATAGTGCAAATCTTATCTTGGGTTCTGCTTAGCAAACTCTCTATTGAAAAGTATTTTCACCACAAACTAAATGAAGCCAAGGACATTTCCTCCACCAAAGGTCAGTCATCTTGACTTTTGGTCAAATTCATGGTGTTATGATACATTTCAGGAAGCCTTCACAGAACAATGATTTAACAGGTCAACATGATTTTTCAGTAGAGATTTCAAAGGGGGAATGACGATGCAATTTCAACAGGACAGCTTTTCATGTCATCTATTACACCACAATGTCTGCAAGACATTTTGAATGATACCAACTCCTACAACATATCACTTAATGCCTTTGAAAAAAACCTACTACTGCAAAATTAAAGCGCAGCCACTAGGTGGGTCATCATGTGAAAGGGAGTATAGAGGAGGAGTAGCAGGAAGCAGGAAAGCTACAGGGTAAATTTTGAATGTCCCACAAACTTCACAATACAGTACACCCTGATTTCTTTTTTGTATCTACCACAGAATGAAGACCAAATGTCTTTTCACGAAGCATTCACTACAAATAGGATATGAGTAACAGAAAGGAATATGTACTGTTAATAATAAATGTGTATCATCTGCCTGTGAATATACCTTTAAATATTTCCTACAAGCAGTGAAATATTTGCAGAAAGCTTTATATGCCAAACAATCCATTATATGATGAAAATATACTCTCTTTCTTTTTAATCAGTTATAACAGATAAATATTTAACAATGATCAATTTTGATGGCTTCTATGTTTGCACACCTGTGAAACAATTCACAGACCATTCATATCAGATAGCATTCAGCAACACTGAAACTAACACCAAAACTATCGAATTTCAAAATTAACGAAAAATTAAATCCTTTTGCAATATTCTCGTCTGACAGAAATATTTTCTAAGGTTAAGGATAAATCTTGTCCTTTTTAGCTTTTTTTCAACATTTCAACATTTCTCAAACCCTGGGATAAGAATTTAGATTCAAGGTGCAAGATTTAAGTTTTCCATCCAATGAATGCTATGTATAACAAAAACGATGCAATTGTGGATATTAACTAAGTTTCTATAGATATATCGGTAAATGCTTAACAGGTTATTACTTTTTAATTCTTCAAGATGTAAAACTAGATGGAAAAGTCACGACAACCACAGATTACCACTTAAAGTGGAAATACTTCCTGGTTCAAAAAATAAACATTACAGGATTATCGTGCTTGTTGAAATCTTGCAGAACAATTTGATTTTTGGTAGTTTCTTTTTCATAAGTTCACAGGAAACCTAAAGGAACACGTGTACACAGATAATGCATCTTGCATTTGTGTTAGGATGTGATGTAATCAGCTTGTACACCAAATTTCAATGACACAGCAGATATATTATGACCTAAATTAATCACAATTCTAGACTTGCAATTCAAAATGGATCACTTAACAACATTAACTAAGTAATTTTTTGACTACAGATTTCTGTTAATTTCCTGTTTTTTATGGCAATGAGAGAGAAAAAACAGAGAAGCAAGAGTCTGAGAGACTTTCTGTTTCACTTATATTTTATGTCCTATGGCAGACAGAAACAAAGGCCACACCCTAAAGGTTTTGTGTAACAAAGGATTATCACAATTTCTGTACTGTATCAGGTATTTCAAGTAATTGAAATAATATTTTCCTCTCTGAATATATTGCTGTAGATTTCACATGAGACAAACTTCATTATTCTAGAAATCAGATTCATTTTGTTTCTATTTCAACACAGTTGAGTCTAATCAGTTTGAATAAAAATTGGTAAAACTGGAATGAATAAATAAAGCTATGGAAGCTGACAAAATTCTCATCACACTTTATGAGCATCTATGTGAGAAAAAAGAATTTTTCAAGTATGGGAAAACAAAAAATAAAAGATCATGGAGTTGAACAAAGGGATCAAAATGATGGGAACCTCATATGACGTAACTGTTTAAGACCAAACATGAAAAGCAAAAAATCTTCCTATTTTACTATCTTTCCATTATCATTCGATTCCCCCGAAAAGTGAATTCAGCTAACAAAATCAACTTTGCCATTCCTGCTGGTTAAGTTGAGAGAGTATCATGTATTTTATACTTGATTGAAATCTAATAATTGTTAAGAAGAAAAAGGGAGCTTTTCCATTGCATTTTATTGTTACAGTAAGGCATCTAGTTTTCTTTTTGGCCCTTAACTATGAACAATGGGTAAACATGGCTACTGCACTACCAAGGCTTATACTGACCACTACTTTTTTGTGATAAACATAACTTAATAAATCAGTTTATTAAATGTTTGAAGAATATATTACCATAAAGGGATATGAACTCTATGCAGCTTTCTACCACAGGAGGAATGTAACTCTTTGTTATCTGAAGAAAAATCATAAAATACATATACCAGAAAGCCAAAAGGCCTAGTGATTCCTTGCCACTCCATGATATATTGTAACAAACATGAATCACCCACATGACAATCATGAGATCCCTCACAGTTATCCTACTTGAGATATCATGTTCATACAGTCAAAACACTTTTAAGATCTTGTGACCCCAAATGACCTTTCTGTAATGTGATGTTTATTCATATTGAAATCTTAATGATGATTATTTATCTGTAATTCATGCATATTCGTATTTATGCAGATTGTAAACTATCATATGTATGTGTGGACCAATCGTAAACTATCACGTATGTGTGGACCAATCGTATTGCGAATTTATGTTAATATAAAAGGACTGCACTTGGTGCAGCGTCACTTCTCAGTCTTTTACGTTTCCATAATTTCTGTAAATATATATGTTACTGGATCCAGAACCCATCTTTTCTTCATCTCTTTCTTTTGGACTCGTTTCTGTTCAATCTCACTACACTTTCACCTCCATTTAGGACAATAGAGATCACCTACTGTACATTATGTGACCATCTACATGCTAAATATGAGTAATCCACAGGCCAAGTATGATATCCCTCACAGTTATCCTCCTTAAAATATCATGTTATACCATGTTTTGACCTTTTGCGACCCCAAATGACCTTTGACCTTAATAAAAAATAATATGGATCATCTACTCAATATTGGCAATCCAAATGCAAAGTATGAGATCCCTCACAGTTATCGTTCTTGAGATATTGTTTACAAAGTTTTGACCTTTTGACCTCTGGTGACCCCAAATGACCTGACCTCCACAAAAACAATAGGGATTATCTACTCAATATAGCCAACCCACACACCAAGAATGAGATCCCTCAGAGTTACCTTTCTTGAGGTAAAGTGTTTACGATCAAAGTGTCACACACACATACACACAAGACATCATCATCACATAGATTCCTTTGGCCTCCGGCAAGGAATAAAAAATGCAAAGAAATGGCTGCATCGTAAGATTCATAACTTAAGATACCATCAATATTATTTTGTCATCTAGCAACCATATTAATTCTTTGTCAATTATTTCATACTATGAAGAAACTGAAATCAAGAGATATTCACCAAATACTGACTCTTACGACTAAATAGCAACAGAATATCTCCAAGAACAAAAATTTTGGCGGCTACAGTAAAAGCTTTTAATGTCATATCAATAACAGTCAGTGTTCATTACGAAGTGCCAACTATCAGTTACATCTGCAGTTAGACATTACCTACAATGAAAATCCTTTGTCCTGCCTGGGACAGAGTATTTCAAATGTTCAGAAGAGCTATCCCCCAACTTTACCTTACTCAACTAAAACAGAAACTGATTTTTTTTCAAACTGCCTTTCAAAGCGTATACTCCTCCTGCTTTAGGGAAGTGAAAACTCTTTCACTATGACTTCTCTTAAAGTTTGATATGCTGCCCAATATTAAATCTCTCAAATTCAAGTGAAACAAAGTGTGAAAATTGAAAATCGATCATCAGAGAGCCATGACAATGAACGAAAACCTGTCACATCATTCACAGGTGCTTCTAGTATAAAAGGGAGTTATAGAGTGTTCATTTGTTTGTTAGCCAGCCAATATGTTGCGAAGAATTTGAACTGACATTTTTCAATGTAATGCACAGTGTAGAAGGAAGACAACGGGTGCATGGAAATACTAAAATAGGTATTTACTATGATCTTGGAAAATATTTTTATCCTTATATTACACAGTTTTTGCATGTTTCAAACAAATGGACCGATGGACAGGCAGACAAATGGATGATGGGGGGGGGGTGGGATAACATCAGCAGATGAAGCACAGATGGACAAATATACCGCCACAGTATTAGATTTATTGATTATACAGACCATTAGGCTTCTTTAAAAACAAACCATTTCTGAATGCAGCAGAATGTATCTTTTTTTTTGGGGGGGGGGTGTCTCATCATGCTGCATCATGGCTTTTCACAGTTTTGTTTGGCCACTATGTCATCACAGATAGCATCTAGCAACTGCTTCATATGAAAGTTGATGTTTACTCACAGAGAGGTAATCTTGAAGATTTCCCCCAAACAACTTGGCATGGAAAACTGATTTCGGTCTCTTCCTCATCATAGGCTTAGACTTGTCAGAACTTCTTTGTTGTCTGTAATAGATAATCGCCTTACTTTCAATCATTAACTTCCTTCTTAATTCTTTTATAGGGAAGGAAGAAAGATATGTGTCTACAAACCTATACATTTTCTTACAGGGTGTGGGAGGACAATGCAGACAGTAAGAAAATTCTTGGTTTATATTGTAATAAGTCTTTAAGCATTAAAAAGTGCAATAACATCTGTAGTGTTTACACTTTGTAGTAATCAAAGAAGTTTGTTAAAACTTAATAAAACTTTTAAGAACCTAACAAAATGACCTCAAATGCTGTGTGGGAGGCTATCATGTATAAGACAAGCTTAGTGAGAGAGGTAAGCGGTACACAAGTTTGAGTAAATTTATAACTTCTGGAAAACATCTCTATTTCACACAGCCACAAGGTATATGAAAGAAAAAGGTCACCAGTCTAATTATTAATGAAATTTGGATAAGAAAGCCAGTTCAAAATGGTTTGGAAAATGGAGCGATGTGTAACCAGAACTCAAAAATTGTTGTCCTAACATGTCCAAAAATTTTTTTGAATTGGAATATTCACAACCACCATAAACAGAAACCATCAAAATGCTGTTTCTGTTTATAATATCATAATGATTATACACCTTTATTCACCATTTTCTTGATCATCAATGCACTGAGATCAGACTTTTTTCTGAAAATTTCAGACAACAAGGCAATCATAAAATATCTTTTCAACTTTTTCACCTTTTCCTTTTAGGCATCTTGCCAGGAATAATTACTAGAATAAATTTGTGAAAATGTTTCTAGCACTGAAAATCATTCACAAAACAGAACCT
Source organism: Holothuria glaberrima (assembly GCA_009936505.3). NCBI lineage: Eukaryota > Metazoa > Echinodermata > Holothuroidea > Aspidochirotida > Holothuriidae > Holothuria > Holothuria glaberrima. Next base: position 13,674 of record WURT03606565.1, read on the forward strand.
AAGCAGACTTAATGCAAAGGCCAAATCCTCCACTATGAGGATCTGAGGGGCGGACCCTTGATTACCTGCCCCCCCCCCTAAGAATTTAAACCCCTTTTTTAAAGTTACACTTGGATCTAGTAAATTAACAGACAGGTATTCAAATGTACTTACACTGGTCTGCGGTGATTAGAATCTGTTTGACAAAAGAAAACAAAGACTCTGCTTCTTTAGTTGACAATAGATTAAGGTAATGACCTCCAAGTTAAAAATTTACCTAGCAGTATTTCTGAAACATGTTTTACTATTCACAGATTACAAAATAAAACCTTTTTATCATGTTTTGAAAGGGGTTGACTAGCTCTCTCTTTTGAAATGTACTGAACTTTTGATAGCTGCATTTAACATGTTTGTTTTTCAAATTCCTTGAAAATGTTCATCCGCATTCATTTTACTTCATTTTTCAGTTTTTCCTTACATCCCCAACATGATAGTAGCAGATTATTTTACCTCAAAAGAGGTGATACTGTGAAGATTGTTTGGGTTTTAGCCTACTTCTGATGCTGATATTGCACATCTTTCAGGCTTCCTCTCAGCTGACCTCAACAGGACCTTTGACCTCCAACAAATACAACTTTTTCAACATGATACTATGGCTCATGGATGTGTCAATTATGAGATCCTTCATAGATTCATTCCTTTGATAAATCATTTGTGGGAGTCTTTTACAGTTTGGACTCTAACCACCTAACTGACCTTTGACCTACACCCAAAAAGTATGGATAGAGACTAATGTAGGACACCTACAACCCAATGATAAGATCTAAACAAACTTTGCTTCCTGAGCCACAGCTATACCAAAGTTTTGGTATTTTAACCTTTGTTACTTCAAATGACCTTTGACCTCTTCCAAAAACAGGTACAGTTTGATATCTACTCACACAAAATCCATAAATAACCTCATGTGAGGGGGTCTGTTAGATTCTGGACCCTTTAGTTTCCTCCCCTGCAAAAAGTTAGTTTCCTCCCCTGAAAAGATTAGATTCCTCCCCTTTGTAAATTAAATTTCAAGTGAGGAAATTTATGTTGTAATTGTTGTAAGTAAAGAAAAATAATGTTTTTAATTGCAAAACAGACTCCTTGTATACAGTGGCACTGTAAGAAGGATTTCTGAAGTTGTGTATGCCTCAAATTCTCAATAGGGCCTAAATGAATAGGCCTTGTCCTAGACAGGATCTATAGGCCACATGATTGCATATGTCAGGTCTTTAAATGAAAAATTGCTGGCTACATTGATAAACTTTCTGCAAAGTCTGAATAAAAAATGTCCAAGAAATAATTGTCAAAGGTGTATCACATCATCTGAAACTGAAAAGGAGTTGGTTTCCTCCCCAGTAACTTGGGGAGGAAACTGACACTTTTAGGGGAGGAAGCTAACGTTTCACAGGGGAGGAAACTAAAGGGTCTGGAAACTAACGGTTACCCATGTGCGGTATGATCAGTAAAGAGACATGTTTCCGTAAACACATTTTCAAATGGACACAGAAATCAATAAATGTGTAAAACTAACCAAACTTGGTTTTGTTTCTCTTCTTTTCTAATTGTGGGTTGATGTCCATGACTTACAGAAAACTTACCTGAATTCTAACACAGATTAGTAATACCAGCAAACATTGTGACTCACTTATATTAAGAGCTGTCTGAATCAGTTCTATCCTAGCTTGGATTCTGGCTTGGCTGTTTGCCTTCTGTAAAAATTCTTTAGATTTCTACACAAAGAAAATATAAAACAGGTAAAGATTGGCTAAACACTTGATGATGCCAAAGTATTCAGTTTATCTAGAAACTTAGATTCCATATTTAATGTAAATGTAAAATACCTGTTAAATCAGTTGACTGAGCTCTGATCACAATACTTAAAGCATAACACTCATACCTGTCAGATAAAAACTACTACTATAAACAAAAGCACTCATAAGCTTGCATGGTACAATGCTATTTCTTCTAGTGATAATTGCTGTTCATAGTCCTTAAAACTTCATTTTGTACTTTGAAAACCTAGATTCAATCAAGGTATCATTCACAATACTGTCAGTGTTCAGTCTTTACACTGTTCTGCTGTGTCAAAGCTGTTCAAGCCGTCTTGCATGCACTATTGCAAGGGCTGTCAGAGGGGTTCTCTGAAAGTCAAGCATTTCTTTGAGGTCCAAACTCTTTGTCGGAGGAGTTTCAGTCTAGTCCTGCCATGGAAGATACCCTACAAAATTTTCCTTAAAAAGTAGACTTTCTATGACAACTGGTGTTATGGTTGCTGGTTGGTACAATCTTTAAAAACACCAACAAATACTTGTTTGACAAGTGCCCATCACAAAACTAGATTCTGGAACATCCCTATGTTAGGAAGTCAATGATAACAACATAATGGCACATTTATTTAGTAAAAAGTGCTCACAACATTCATTTCAAACAAGGACAATTTCTGGAATTATTTGAGAACAACAAAGTGTATGTACAATTTTACATCAAAAATTTAGTGGAGAAAACCTCCCCTCCAGCCATCATAAGATCCCCCAAACCCCTACCCTACCCCTATGTCCAGTGCAATCTCTTTTGCATTGTGGTCACTAATTTGGTAGTAAAATTAATCACATTTTGTATTATTTTACATCAAAGGATCGGAAAAGAAAATTTTCAGCAAAGAACAAGTGAGGAATCTTCTCACCTTAGATCAGGAGCCTCCCCAGGCTCCTAATGTGGGCCCCCTATTCTGACATTTATTTCTAAAGCTCTGCTTCATATCTTCCCATGATGACAAAAGGATAATGATGAGTAAACATACATATTAGAAATTCTACTCCTGATCTCAGAGGATCCCTAAACCATCATCTAGACTGCCAATCAACCCCAAACCCTCCCTCTCCTCTGTCCTCCCCTCTGTCCTCCCCTCCCTCCTCCCCCTCCCCCAAAGAGATTTTTTTGTACAAATCAGAAAAGCTGCATGGCAAGTAAAACAACTTTTAAGAGTTACCAGTCTGGGTGCAAATTTGTCAAATTCTGTACTATTTTACAATCAACATGGGTCAAAATAGAACGTTTTCAGCAAAAGGGAGGGGGAAACAGTGTTCACATTAGAAAAAGGAGAAAAATAGGAATTCCCACTTTTCAATCTTTTATGTACAGTATTTGTTTCAAGTTCTACCAGACCTTCTAGAATTAAGGTGTTTCTGTTGTACAACTGGCTGAATTAAGCAACTAGAGACGTGGGAATTTTCCAGTTAGTTGCTTTGCAGGATGATCCACCATCAGAACCAGAGCCCCTCAATTCTACAACTTAGTACAAACACTGGTGGGACATCCCTTCCACAAGGCTACGGAATGTGGGCTCCCTGATCTGACGATCTAGCCTTAGCCCCACCTTTGCTATTTCGATGACAACAGAAAAATGATGCGTAAACGTACCTCTAAGTAATACATCTCACTCTCTACAGATGTCTGTTTCCGTCTTAAAGAAGAACTTCGACTGATTTCAGTCCCAGGCGGATGGAGATGATTTTTGGGTTTTAGAGACTGAAACAACCTGCCAATATCTTCCATCAATATGTTTATTCTATCATCTCTCATAGTAGTAAGGACTGTGTCTAGACTTTTCTTAATCTGCAAAGAAAAGAGAGGATGTTATGCTACTCATAAAGAAGTACACTTCAGGGTCATAAATAACCATGATGTATCTTGACTGGATCCACAAACAACAGACCCTAGAACAAGAGATGATATGGGGTTCAAGGAGAGGGGGATACCTCTCCCTTAGCAATTTTTTTTGTTTAGATAAGGTGGCTTTCTACCTGCAATATAATGCTATCTTTTACAAAGATTTACGTCTTAAAAAGAAAAATTGATTAGACTGTCTGAAACCCTATATTTAGAAAAAATATAAAAGGGGGGGGTGGGGGAGGTTAGAAACCCATCTTGGGGTAGCTGACCCTGCTGCCATATGAAAACAGAGCACACTGATATTGAAATCGCCAAGTACATGCAAATCAGCACAATGTAAGAAGATGCCATGAATGATATTTATTCTGAAGGCATTAGGACTCTGCCCATCTTATTATTCTAAACACAAAATCTGTCACAGTTTGATCAATTTTGAGGCCAAAGAACCTCTGAGGCAACAGCTTTGCAGTCAAACAAGAATGAGGATGAGTTGCTAGCCAAATGGCAGACATTGGGGGCACAGGGTCAAAACTACTCAGAGTTGCAAGCAGCACGCTTGATTTATTCAAATTAGATGTAGCAAGAGGTAAGTATATGTCTGAGACATGCCTTGATCATCTCTGAGGTGTCTAGTTTTTAGGATTAGTGGCTTTCAACATCGACAAATATTTAATATGTTCAAATGAAATCTGATCTCCTCCAACAAGGCTTCTTTTATCCTATATGGGACACAAAAATGGAGTCAGAATACTGTAACTTCATATTATTGATATCAATTCCTGTCACATTTTTAACATTGTTTAACCACGACATCTATACACAATACAAAAACTACATCATTTTTGAAACAAATGGTACAAATAACTTTCCTTTCCTCTAAACATATCTCAAAGTATTGTCCTATAAAAATGTGACAATCCAGCTATTACACATACTCTATACTGACAATTGAAATCCTCACAACCTCCTATCTCACGGTTTTCAAAAGAATACCTGCTTATTTACTGCATATGGTTCACTGGTCACACAGGTTAATTCTCCAAACACCTGAAATATGCTTACTCCTAAATTAGATTAAGAAAGGTCTTTGCCAGCATGGCAATATTTCGAAGCCAGGTAGCCATTAATCCATTGCAATTATGCAGTTTCAATCAATGACGGCCAACCAACATATCATCTAAGATATTAAAGTCCCCAAAATATTTATCTATGAAACTAAAACTGAAGGCTCGGCTTGGCAGGAGGGGAAAAGGAGCATTGGATAAAACAATAAAGTGAAACATATCACCACGTCACTTTACTATAAATAATTGGGAACTAATAGTGAAGCACTTCCCGATGACAACACAATTTTGTATGTAAGTTAACCCTAAAACGAAGTGCTAAGCAACAAAGACACGTAACACATGAAGGGCTAAGTTGTTAGGCTTTGAAAGTTTTGGAAGAAGCTCTCTTGTTTGTGCCATAAAAGTGGCAAGTTTCTGAAACAGAAGCTTTCAAACTCACAATAAAATGATAACAATCTATGGGTATTTATACAACATCAAAAGAGCATTCTGACCAATCACATGCAAAGACTAATACCCACGAAACTCTAAACACAATAAATCAACAGGTAAAACACTACAAGGGTTTCCCTCTAAAGCATACATTCATCAAAAAAATAAATCAATTAAGTACAGCTTTACATTAATGCAGTCTGCGAAAAACTAAGTCATGTTATAAAACTCTCTTCCATGTATGCAACACATATTATGACTCTTCCGGTTGAGTAACGATTTGAAACCAGATATTACTAGCTCATACCATTGAAAAAGACAAAGTTTCTGTACAATAAAATTATAGTTTTCTCTTTACATGTTATACTAATGATACTTTAATTCATATTTATTACACAAAGCAAATTCTACAGACATAAAATGAATATTCTCTGCTTATTTTGGGGAAGCCATCTCTTCTTTATCAATGATGTGCAATTAGCTTTCCTGATGTTGGAACTGCAACCTGACAAATCAGACAAAGAATGCAGTGTTTTTGAATAATGATTTTATGGCCGAATGACCTTTGACCTAAAAAATCCTGAGAGTGCTCACTACTACCTTGAAGCAATCATCAAAATACACTGAAAAACAGACAGACAGACAGACAGACAGACAGAGGGAGGGAGAAAGACAGACAAAAACAAAGATGAACAGTCAGACCTACTCACAGGCAGCTAAAACCAGAATGCAAAAATGCATTGAGGTTTTGATGATGCATACTGTATATATTTTATTTGCAATAATGCCATGTTATCCCATCTTTTTTTAGTCACTAGTAAAATGCTATCTTAAGGTGTTGGAAAAATAGTTTTGTGTTCATATTTGATCTTGGGAGTTCTTGGGAAATTTTGCATTTTGACCTTTGCAGACCCCAGATGACGATCTTGTAAATTCTTGAAAATGTTTGCTTTTTGACCCATGGTGAATCGAGATGAAGGTCTTGGCAATTCTTGGAAAATTTTTCTTTATGACCTGTGGTGACCTCAGGTTGAGATCATACTAAGTATGAAATCAGTCCAAGCTTCATTCCATGAGATATCGTGTTAACAAGGTTTTCGGAGATTGACCCCCAGTGACCCCAGATGACCTTTGACCCCTGCTAATAACAATTGGGTTCTTCCTCTTACCATAACTCATCTACATACTAAGTATGAAATCAATCCAAGCTTCATACCTTGAGATATTGTGTTAACAAGGTTTTTGGGCTTTGTCCCCTGGTGACCCCAGATAACCTTTGATCCCCGCTAATAACAATAGGGTTCTTCCACTCACCATAATGCATCTACATACTACGTACGAAATCAATCCAAGCTTCCTAACTTGAGATATCATGTTAACAAGGTTTTTACAGTTTGACAACTAGTGACCCCAGATGACCTTTGACCCCCACCAAAAAGAACAGGGTTCTTCCTCATACCATAATGCATCTACATACTAAATATGAAATTATTCCAAGTTTCCTACCTTGAGATATTGTGTTAACAAGGTTTTCAGAGTTTGACCCCTGGTGACCCCAGATGACCTTTGACCCCCA
>WURT03606676.1:0-20438 GCA_009936505.3 Holothuria glaberrima
TGGCAGGCCATTGAAATAACGTTGATTATATGTTGAGGACGTTGGGGGGAAATATATGCTTATGTATTTTATTATTTATTTTTCGCCTTGAGGTAGGAAGATATGAAGACTTTCGCCTTAAGGGGGGAATTAGCGTTATATATATATATATATATATATATATATATAAAAGGCTATGCTCTATCTTGATAAGGGCTATGCTCTATCTAGGATTGGTATAAAAAATTCAAGATCGAATGTACAACTATTTACCTTTCGACCTACACATTCTAACTTCGATCTACCAACCTCGGCCTACTATATATATATATATATATATATATATATATAAGTACTGCACTTAGTCTCTTACATCTTTGTTCAACGTAGGGATGAGTCACGGCTCTCCCAACACAATTAGGTCAGTCTCTTTCCCTCCCTTATTGAAGCTTAAATTAGATATGACATCCCCCAAAAACCAGGGAGTTTACCAACTCTCTGCTCAAACACATTTGGTAACCGCACTTTGATTGACATTCCTTCAAGCAATACAGGTTCACTCTGGTTTGTCAATAACGATTTGTTGGGATGTAAGAGACTAAGTGCAGTACTGTACGTCAGTTATAGCTGGACAAAACGAACCTTTTGTCTTCAAAAGCCAGGTTGCACAAAGAAACCGACCTTTCCAAAGTCATAAATGCTGGTTTATTTTCTAGTTTTAATAGCTCTCTTCTAATCGCTTTCCACAGTACAGGTGCTCCTGCGATATATATAGTTTTGTTCTTAATTAAGCTCACACACTGTTTCGCAATAGTGCCTACAGCAATTTAAACTCAGCACAGTGTTCTGTAGCTTCTGTGGGTCTTAGAAGTGTTGTAGACATTAGATTTGGTTTAAATTGGAGGAGGGGCTAGTAAGTTAACTTAGTAGGAAGAATTGTTACTGCCTGGGGTGAGATTAGAGAGTCTTTAACTTAACAGGGTGAATTTTCACTGTCTGGCGTGAGATTAGAGATCGTTTAATTAATAGACCCTATTTTAAATAACAACTATCATACAAAGGATTATAGATGGAGTTTAGACATGCGTCATTTTTGTCTTCGGATTAGGGTACTGGGTGACGATGTTCGCTGACGTTTAGTGTTGAGATAAAGGGCTCTTAGTTACAGAACACACACTTAGTGAAAAGGGAGTTTATGTGGGTAATCATCTCTCTTTGGATCTCGACAGAATATTGCTAAGATCATGTTTTGTTGCTGTTCTTTTCAAACAGTCTGAAAAATGACTACGCATGGTGGACTTCGACTGATGTAAAACTATGTTCTTTATTTTTGTATGTTTTGTATTCCTACAGGTTTGTAGCTCCATGAGAGTAGTTTAAGGTTTTCTCCCGCTGTGGAAGAAGCTAGGATATACAGTCTATTCAGTAATGCAGAAAAGCGGGAAACTGCCGAAACGGAAATGGGAAAGAAAACAGAAAATCAGGAAAGTATACTACATTTCATATTAATGACACAAGAATTGGAAGAAATTTCTGAAAATTCATAAACCCAACCGTATAGGTAGCACTTCAAATAAAATAAACCCAAACGCCAATTTGATTTTATCCGAACGATGTACGAGGCATAACCATGTGAAGTAAAACTCGGGATTCGAAAAACAATTTGGCGTGCGACCTTTCCAGGCGGCGAAAATCGTGCAATCAGTAAACAAAAAGGAATAATAGTAGACTGTCATCTTTGACTTAGAGATCATGGAAATTACAAGGAGTTAGTTAGTTAGTTAGATGCGGTTTTACCGATCAGTTTGTAACCAATTGGTTTAAGTTGGGCCTGCCACAACCTTTTTTTCCAGTTGTGGCTCACTGGCTTGTTTTCCCTACTCCATTGGTTATGCTGAGCATCAAGCACATTGGCAGTAGGTTCCATTTTTAAAGTCTTTGGTATGACCCGGCCATGATACGAACTCCCGACCCTCCTGCTGCAAGTCGGATGCTCTAAACACTTGACCATGCAGTCGGTCATACTTACAAGAAGAAAAGCATTCAGAAGGTATTAATAAAAGTCACTCCGAAGTTCTGGAAAAGCAGGTGATGTTTCTTGCTGAAGTAGTAAATGACTGCATACCCATTTGGCCACACAGAGCAGGGTAAGTTTACTGTTTAAGCTGTAGATAAGTGGGAATGTGAGTAGCTTTAGGTACGACCCTCACGGGCTCAACGAGATAACATTCAGCTGCCGAAAACGGTTAGGAAAATTATTTACAACAATTTTCTATAAATTCCTAATTTCGAAACATAACACGAGATAGGAGCTCGAGGTTTAAGCCTAGGTTTATGCTGGACTTTTATGAGCTACATTTGAGCCTTTAAACTTTATGGCACCCTGGAGTAGTAGCTCTATGACGTCACCCGTGTAGGGTCCATATATGCGAATCTTACAAAACTTAAAATAGGGTAATATTAAGTTCATTCAAAAGATGTTGTATCAGTTTGGGACTAAATTTCGATGACCATTAGTTGAAAGTTGAACATATTTGTATTTAGGCTCTTACATTGCTCTACTCGCGTTAGACCTTTCACTTCTTTTCAATGGGGCCAGCTTTGTTGAGGTGGTTATTTCAGTTGTGCTGGTAAAGCACACATTCAGGCTCCGTTGCCAGGCACCTTGCTGAAGGGGCAAAGCTTTCAAAGGCGTGAAAAAAATTTAGGGGGCAAGATGTGTAAAAATGTATTAAAACAATGGTAAAAGTTTTTAGGACGGCGAATTTTCTTCTAGGAGGGGAGAGTCGGTCGCCCCATTGGCTATGAGCCTGGATACAAAATGTTTTCCCGCTTGCGCAGTCATGAACACACGTGTAACTAGCTTAGTTTACTGGGTTTATGATGACTATCGAAGTTAGGGAATATTCACTGTGCAAGAGCTGAGGTTGAGACATAAAGAAATGAATTCCCGCAAATCACTAGGCCTTGGCAAGGTCTGAGTGGAACCTTTGGCAATATAACCAGGCAGTTGTCTTGATATAACAAAGTTAGTGAAATTGTTATATTCCAACTCAGATTGCACAATATGCCCTTGGCCCGCAATCGAAGTAAAAATGGCTTTAAAACAGTATACAGCTACATGTTTACGTTGATTATGGTGCATGGTTTGTTCAAAATACCTCGTGGTAGAATTGGTGACACCTTAAGAGTTTGCGTCGATCTGTCCACAGGTTTCTGAATCAAATTCCAGAACCGCCTGGAAATACATTTTGTTCTTAATTGCTCGTTCGTCAAAACCACAGTGTTGTTAAGGGAGGTCTAAAATTTATGAATTTAATCTTTACAGCCCACTTCGGTGTTTAAGATCTATTTATCGTTACAGCGCATGTCGACAAATTTCCGTGAAACCTGCTTTTTTGTCGTTAAGATGGAAGTAAGGCTCACAATATCTCGAAATTCATGCACCTTTATTTTGTGTTCTTGTGTTTCGGAGGCGTCACACTTTAGTACGTGGATGCAACGTTGGCATAAAGCTTCCCTATAGGGTGGTTAGAGGGCACATTGTTTGCTGTGTTGGCTACTAGCAACTGCATGTAACGAATCCCTCACACATTTAGGGAGTCCCACTGAACCGAAGGTTTGCTAGATAGAAAGGTTCACTCAGAAGACCACAGACCCGATACACCGAAAAACTACTTAGAGTTAGGTCTAGGGTTAGAATTAAGATAAGTTACAGAATTAGGGTTAGGTTAGGGTAAGACGTAGTCTAGGGAAGGACTGGATTAGGGTTAGTGTTATGATTAGAGTTAAAATTAAGGTTAGGGTAAGGGTCCCTGGGCAGTACACCTTCGATGTAGTGGAACCTGTCCCCTAAAACTCCAACAAAGAATGATGTTCAGTTTCTACTTGCAATGTAATTTTTCAAGCATTAAGCTATTGCTGACGCCAAGGTATGAGTCTCCAATAACTGTGGCTCTTTGAAGAACCAAACGCACACATAAATATATCTTACCCTAACAATCAACAAAACGATAATTATCACAAGGTTCAGATACAATTAATTACCACTCGGCTACTTCATATAAAAACAACATCCATTGTTTCATAACTAAATGTCTCTGTAGCTTAGATTGAATCCATCTTCAGCCTACCATGAGGAGTGGACATTTTTGTTTATGACATCACTGCTATCCGTTCTAGCCAAGAAGCTGGTGCACAGGCTGTACCTTAAGCCCAACCTGGTCGTTAGCCTGTGCTGGAACCAGTTACGATCTGTGCCAAATGGCAGCTGGTTGTCATCTATAGCAAGGTCCAACCATGACACGGGAATTATGGTGCATACTTGTGCTGCTACTATAGATTTCTCCCCAAAATTCCACTACTAGTATTTGAATTTCCACCGGTTACGTCCCACTTAGAGCTTTGTACACAATAACAATGAAACACCATTCTAAATCTTGTTTCGCTCATGACTGTAATGGAACAAGAAGTTGCTGACAATGCACCAGATTTTTTCATCTTAAAATGTGGTGCAATTGGGGAAGTCCTGTGTGCTGTTTTTGTTCGTTATTATGACGCGTTTCAGTGATTGAACTGTACAGCAGCGGTAATTGGCATTAACCTCAAGTTAAAACAGTGGCGTCATTCGACTTTCAAAGTGGGGGGGGGGGCACTTGGAAGAAAAAATCCACAAGAAGGGCACACCAAAATAAAGGACTAAGCGTCGCTGGAGGCGTCGAGGGGACACGATGCCCTCCCCCTGAAGCCAAGGGGTAAGGAGGATCGATATCTTTGAAAAGTGTTTCTTTGCGATATCCAGAAGAATTTTTTTGAAAAATTGGCCATTGAATAAGCCATTTTCTGGTCTCTGATGGAAAATTTGAATCTTGTCCGTACAATGAGGGGCAGGTTGTATTCTGACTTTTTGTCTTTTGGAGATGATTTCAGAGTAAGGAAACTCATTCATTATAACCAGGCAACTCACTAGTGTAACGACCAATGTTAAAACTGTATTGGCGTTCCGAAAGTGTTCTAATGGATGAATTAAGATAACTAAATATTTTAAAAGGGCACATTTAGTCATTTCAACCCTTATGTTTGAAATATCTCTTTAAGTTTTCAAAATCTGTTGTCCTCCTAATTATTATCTCATTGCTCCGTGTGGAGGATGAGACATTGAGTTGCTTTGATAATTGAGCAATATAAGGCAATACTGGGTGAAATAGCCACCTTTGCTATGGTAACAGTTAATTTCCCCAAGTTATTAGTCTAAAGGGCTAACCCATGGTGGGATATCCTAGAGTGACCGGAAGTCCATGACTGATGGGGGGTCAAAACGTGTCTTTGTGTGTCTGTGATTGTCTGTGTGTGAGTCTGTGTGACCAATTTTGTTTTGTTAATTTCTCCTGAACGCCCTACCGATTTTCTTCAAACTTGGTGGGAAGGTACCCTAAGTGTACCCTTGTGGTAAGCTTTCTACGGGAAGTTAAGGTCAAAGGTCAAACGTCAAATTTGTGAAAATCACTTTTCCAAGAGAGAACATCCCACCGACAGGAAATTTCAAGCATATGATACAGGTGTATAGGTGTAAAATAGTACCAAAATATGTGGTTGCCATGGAACAGAGGTCAAAGACCACCTGACGGAAGAGAAAATGTACATTGTTAGGCAAAAATTTGTGTCACGAACTCCTCCTAGTGGGCTGGACCGATTCTCTTCAAACTTAGTAGGAAGGTACCCCAGGGTAGTAAATTGTGTTTCGCAGACCCCTGGAAGTAAGGGGGAAAGGTCAAATTGTATTAAAAACCTTTTGTCCATAATACTGTAAGAAAATATTTACACTGCACAAGAAACTTACCTCACATAATAGAGAAAACGACTTTCAGCCAAACTTCAAGAGTCGCTTGACAGAAGGTCAAATGTGCAATTTTTCGTTTCAAAAACTGCTGCTAGTCGGCTGGACCGATTTTTTAAGCTTTGTGGGAAGGTACCCCAGGGTGGGGAATTGTGTCTCTCCTGGAGCAGACCCTGGAAGTAAATGTCAAAGTTCACCGGTCATAGGTCGGAGATCAAAGTTGTAATGAGGTCAAAATGTGTAAAAATCGTTTTGACCATAAGTCTATGAGGAAATACTGCACAGCATGAAACTTTACACGTAAAATAGGTATGACACGTTTAACAAAAATATGTGGTTTACCATTGGAGCCGATGTTAAAGGTCACCTGTCTGAAGGTCAAGTGTACATATTTTGTTTTAAAATCTGCTACTATTCGGTTGGACCGATTTTCTCCAGACTTGGTCAAAAGGTGGGAAGTTGTGTCTCGCACACTCTCTGGAAGGAGCGGTCAAAGATCAAATTGTGTAAAGGCGTTTTGCCATAATTCCAAGAGGACATTACACTAACATGAAGCTTCACAAATAACTTAGAGATGACGGATTCTAGTAATGGAGGTCAGAGGTCAAAGAAGTTGAAGCATTTTTCCATATGCATTAAGTTCATTGGTAATGAAGATGAGCTATCAAATAGATTGACGTGCTTTGGCCATGAGGTATGCAACTCCCTGAATTACCCTCTTGTTTTAGTTGATACAGCCGAAGTGTTAGCTTCAGAATTCACTTAACATTTGTTATTTAATAATCTTTTGTAAAGTATGTATTAAAAGTCTGTCATGATTTAGCATATAGGTAAATAGCAGATTTAATGTAGGTCTACAACCTGGGAGCAGAGGCCTAGCGTTATCGAAAACATTTTGTTGTCAAGAAAAATCCTATAGTCAACTGTACGGTGTTCGGATATAAATTTCAGCCTTTAGTATGCGATATACCGGCCTTTGCATGTACGAATGAAGGGCTTACATTTGAAATTGACCATGTGATTATTTCATATGCCAAACATTTCATGGAAGACATGAACATGCACAAATGAAATGCGTATGAAAAAAAGTTGTTTTTGCAGAACACTTTAGGCCAAAGGGGAACGGGATATATAGTTTTTCTGAGTGCCGATCCTTTAATTCTTGCCCGAGAAAGATTGTATTACCCGAGATATTATTGTCCACATATCTGCCCCAGAAGTTGAAAATGTAATGCAATTGGGGAAGTCCTGTGTGCTGTTGCCACGTTTAAGTGATTGAACTGCATACAACAGCAATATTTGGCATTCACCTCAAGTTGAGACAGTGGCGCCGCCATACTGTCGTAGTAATTCCTGACAAGAAACCCCGAATCGCTTGAGAAAGCTATTCTGTATCCTGGTTTCGTCTTTTATTTGAGAAAGTTCCAGAACAGCTAGTTTTATGTAAGCTTTTCTAAAATTATATTACGTTTTCAGAAATTTCTTTTAGTACTGCCGCATGCGAAATCCGAAAATTCTCTTAAAAGAAGGTGTCACCGGTTCGACCTTCAAGGGAATACGAGACTTAACAAGAAGACAGTTCTGAGATAGCGCAAGTAAAAACTACCTTGAACAGCTTTGAATAAATGCCATGCTATCTCCGGTGTAAGTGAAAAACAAGAGCTACTCCAGAAAGGAATTCGACTCCGAAGCGCACGAAACCTGTGACCAGCTTCAAAAAAGATTTTTGCCTAGCCGTATTCCAAGGAGGATCTTACTTAGTAACGTTGACTATGTACCGCGGTCATGGTGTAGAAACTGTCAAAGTAAATAAGTTTTTAAAATAGCGATAAAACTGTGACGGCAACAGTCCAACACCACCCAGACTAGTTGTGAGCAGGGGTCATTGGGGTGTACGAAGTATGGCAGTTTCCCATTATGATGCTTCCGATTAACATTAATAAACAATGGCGACTGCTGTCTTTTGCAAAAGAAATATTTGTTTATCAACATGACTTATGCTTCGACTGAAATAGTTATTCACGGAAGCCGCCCAATAAATTGTTTTAGTCTTACAATTCACGGTATAACAAAGGCAATAAAAGCAACCACTATAATCAGAGCAGTATAAGCCGTTTGCCAGTTCAGTGAAAATGAAAACATTTTTATCTCCTACAAAATCTCGAAATGGGGGGGGGGGTAAAGAGTCTTCACTCTAGAAAAAGGGCCTGTAAATCCCGGCATCTTTAAAAGAAAAACACCTTCCAGAAAGTTTCGCTTCAGCTATTGAAATTTTTGGGGGAACTACGCTGAGCCATCCTAAAGTAGTATTTTGTTAGGCTATACAGTAAAGAAAATATTTTCGTTGATATGTAATTTCCTAATATTTGCCTTCAAGAGACATATCCAAAAAAAAACTTCCTATAACATATTATTTTGCATTAATCTTTAAGCAGTGTGAAGTCTCTAAAATTTGGGAGAAGGCTTAGTGGCTCTGACATAAGGGGGAGGGGGACACTGAGGCCAAGCTTCCCCAGGTGATTTTCCACAAAAACATTAGTTCAAAATGACCTTCACTCTGCTCTTATACAGAGCAGAGTGAAGTGTGTTTTCGAATGGTTAATAGATTTATTGCATTTGTTTTTGTTATCACAAATCTTTTGTAAGCCAATACAGGTTTTGCAAATCTTTGCAAATTATCGGAATTTTTTATGCTTACCGTGCTTTTTGCCTCAGTGCTTTGTTTTTGTCTAATACAGAAAATAAAGTGTAAATTATTCTGGTTCCAAAAATATGTTACAAATTTACTCTCCTGTGAAGAAAGCCAAGATTATTAAAATAGGCTACTTTCATGCATTGTATTTATAAACTTCCTTAGTTTCACTGAGTTTTATTGGTGCTAAAACGTTATTTGGGGTGAGGAAACATAGGCTATGTGTCCCCCTAAACCATGCCACAGGGGAAAGACGTTGGTCATGATTCTGTTGCTTTGATTATAGAAGGCTTCTTATTGTTGCACTTTATGTTGTTTCTTATTTGTTCTTCCCAAGAGAGCAAGCTCTACAAACAATACTACCTTTCAAATCCAATTTGATTTTCTTCACCTTTCACACGTTTATACGTAAATATTTAAAATAATATTTTTCCTTCTCATTTGTTTGAAATTACCGAAATAGACTAGTGACTAATTTCTCCCTGCTGTAGCTATAGGGCTATAGGAACTGTTGAAGCTATACAGTTTCCTTGAGCATAGTAGTCGAACTGCAGGAGTAGATAGCCATTTCTCCTCAAAAAGCTGGTCAAGACACTTTTCTTTTGCACTATCATAGGACTATCTAAGGGATTCTTGCTGAATCTTTTGTCCCTTGGGTGTCTTGCAGGTACAACTCCTTTTGTAATTACTTTCAGGATTCATATGAATGCAGTAGGAGATACCGTACACAGTATTTTAAAACGTAACACAAGATCCGAAAAAGGTAACACATATCTTGAAAGACCGAACCGGAACTCAGTGTACCCGGATGCGTTTTAAATATACAAATTATTTTAGAGTTTCTTGCCACAAAGCACTTATCGGAATTTTACTGACACTTACTAGACTAGTTCAAAAAGCAAAATAGGGTGGCAGATCAACTTCAAGAATAAATGAATAAATGTTTCGTTTAGTTTAAATTTCGACACTATGTCTCTTAGTATCGTCCCTGTCAAGGCATGGAAGTGGTATTTTATGCATCTCTGCATGGTCAAAGTAAGTTGAATTGGAAAACAACGATACGACGATAGGTTACATGACCGTTATTATGAAAGCATGGTGACAGGAGCCAGTGAAGTGTATGAAATAGCCTATTAGACCTATATGACCCCAGTATTCCCCATAACACGATTTTGTTATGACGAACGTTGTATTTAAAAAAAGGGAAATATTTGAATGTGTATCCATGTCCAACATGCTTCAGTTGCTTAGTTATTTATGGAGACCTAACACTTTTTATTTCTGTCGATTCACAATTTTTTTTATTTCTGTCGATTCAACGTATAACAAAGACCATAAAAGCACCGATTGTGATTCAGTTTGGTTGCAGAAATTACATTGCGGCAGAGGCTGTTTCGACATTATTCAGCTAAAAACCGTAACTAGTTGCCCGTAAGCAATGTAAACAACAGTCTTAACTGACACCCTTAAACAGTCTTTGAGCAAATTTTCGCCACTGATCTATGTACATTCTTCTTATACAGGGGAGGTGCTAAGAGTATACGTTTACTTCTGCTGTCATTCGCTTACAGCAGGGAGGTGTTACTTTGTCAGGAGACACATCTGCAACTCTTTCTTTGAACCTAGCTAGTTGCCGACAATAATCCTTTTTTGTAGTAATCTTCCAGATATAATAGGCTTAAAGGTACTTAAGAAACTAGACACACAAAGGTTCACGTCATCTGCTAAATCCTGAAGAGCAGGACAGGAAAATTTGTCCGTTTCTTTTACATTGCTAGTCGTTTCAGTGGCAAATTAATTTGCGCCTTTTTTTTTTTGGCGCGTTGTGGTCTTTTTAAAAAAACCACATTTCTATTCCGTGGTACATCATGTTCCAAAATAATGGGCAAATTGATGAAAAATCAACAGTAACATACGGCCTCATATGTCTTTCCCGCATTTGCAAATAGCATAAACAGTACGTTTATTACCAGGATCTTTAGGTTTTGTCGCGAGAAACAGTACTTTCGAATGTTAAAATATTGGCGCTTACTGACTGTCAGCAAGTTACTACACATCATACCATTCCCGATAATTCTTTTGTCAGCGTATTAGAATCGTTGGCAAAGGTTGGCTGGGACAGGAAGTAGCAGTTATAAGTATTAGACAAAAGAATTGGAGGCCCTGAAGTCTTATGATCGTCCATCGTCATTAAATGGTTATTTCCTCACTCTTGATCCAATAAAACAGGATAAGAACAAATAAATTTTCAGTTGGATCTCCTGCCAAAGTAACACCTCCCTGCTTAGAGTAATAGTATTTACTATTTACTGTATTAAAACACGCCAATGCGAAACGTGCAGTATTATCATCTTACAGATTTTCCTAGTAAAACTAGAGGTATTCAATTAGACAAAATGTACAAGCTAATAAATACATTGAGGGCGTATAGGGATGTGACACCCCCTCCCTTCAGGCCAGAAGGTCAGTAGGCATATCGATGACCAGTCAGCACAGGGACTCGGGAAAGAAAAGAGAAGAAAGGAATATTTTTCCACGTTGCAATTCATCAGCAACCAAACTTGCACTATTGCCATAGGTTGGCAATTCTGAGAATTATCCTTTGAAAAGGTGGAAAACTTCCCTTCTTCGAGGGGTGCATTTAAGCTGGCCGTTGCTTAGTCTGAGCAGGGAGCTGTCTCTTACATCTCCCTGGTCTAAGTCCAACGTTCTTCAGTTCGTGTAGCCATAGCTATTAGGCTAGTTACTTAGTATCAAATGAAATTCCTTTGTCTAAAATGTTTGATTTTGCTAAGCACCTATTCAGTACCCTCATACAGCAACTGTATCAATGCTTTAAGCACTTTGGGTTAGTAAACACTTCGTACCTATGAATATTATTTTCTAAAAGGATGCTAAGATAACTCATACTGTAATATGAATTTAAAAACAATCAGAATTTACAGGGGAAATGTTCACAACCAGCAAGAAGCCTCATGATATCAGACAACTCATTTTATGGCAACATTCATTTTATTCCGAGATTACATAGGAGTAAGAAGATGCCAGCTGGGGGCTGAAGTATGTTTCGGACCGCCGTCCTTCGGGTAGAGTCTAAGGGCGTGTCCTGCTTCACTTTGGGAAAGTTTTAAATATCTGAGGGTGCTTAGATGCAGTTTGGTGCAACTTCATGGTTTAAATTCCAAAGTAAAAACTGCAGAGTTTTGACATCCTTTACGTAGGAAACAAATAAGTGATTTATGTCCATGAATTGGGGAGGGGGACGAAAGCATACTTCCGTCTGACCACTTTTTGACTGGGGGATTTAGATCCTCTCTATCCCCATCCCCACTTTTTACGTCTATGCAAAATTTTGCAGATTTTGTGATTTTGTCCAAAATTTCGCCAGATTTTCTCCACTTTTGGCTAGCGGTAGAGACAGATTTGTTTTCTATCATCGTTTGGATTTATACAGCTAAATATAGAACCCTGTACCAAGTAACAGTTTCATTGATTACCTTATTTGCCTCCAATATTTCGGTAAAAACTTAGAACTTTATTTTCAATCGGACAGTTGTTCTTCTTTTATTTGTTCCATAGTATGGTATCCTAGACTGGAAATCAGATCATGTCGTCTCGGCATACGATGAATACGATACAATGGAAGTTAGCATAAAACGTTCATTCTTACTGCCGGTAAATCTATACAATCCCTCAATGATTAAAAATTCTTCTCTGCATCCCTCACCTTTTGCTTCATTTTTTGTACGCTTGGCACGCTATTCAACTCTTCAACTACTGCCTAGAAGTCAGTAAATTAGGACAGGGCTAAGCACGGTACATCGAGTATTAATAATGTGACAAACATGCCATGGCTATGGATAAGTCTATTTTTATGATAGTCGTGTCCTGATTTCTCCGATCCAAACCTCCAGGTCGTCTTCCTTTTCTTTCCACCACGTGACAAATTTGTTCCAAATCCAAGAATATCACAACCCCTAAAAGGCTTACCGTTCAAGAGTTCCTGCTTATACGTCATTTGTCAATGACGTAAAGGAGGATAGACATTGTAGCAAATATATTCGAGTAGGACAGCGTATTTTGCAATCCTTCATGTCTTCTCTTTGCGGCATTACTTGAATAAAATGCACTGCAAAAATCCAGAAAAATTTTAAGCTTTTACAACGGTTACGTTTTCTTTAATGAAGACGGCACATGACAGCCGAAAGTTTTCGCGCTTGCGTGCAGACGGTTACTTTCTAGTGTAATTTTATGGTATAAGTTTGGCCACAAGATCGGACATGATATCTTTGGGTGTAATTTGTCACTTTCTGCCTGCCTTGTCAGGTGTGGCCCTTGCGCCAAGTGTTTCGCTTGTTACTCAAACTTGAAGTACATGCAAACAAAAAAGTTGTTTTTTTTCTTTCATATTTCCTTCACAAATAATAGTTGGTGGAACTACTGAAGGAAGAATCTCACCCCAATTTTCCTCGTTTCCCCACGTGTCCCCTTCTAAATCTGGTCTTTGTTTAATATAACCAGTGCTTGGCTAAACGTTTGTATTAGTAACAGCTTAGAATACAATGTATTTGGTTGTGGATTACTAATGTAAAACGTGTTACCATTACCCTTCCTTGGCGTAACTACACCCATTTCTATTCGCTTGAGACACATAACTCCTAAAACTTCCCCTTCTATCCCTACTATCACCACTACCATTCACCAATTCTCTTCATCATCAGTACGAGTTAGGCTAGTATAAAAAAGTATCCAAATAGTGATTTTAGTGGTCAGTTTAATGCACATCAAAAGCCCTTCGAATATAGTTAACTTGTGTTATTCTGATCCCCACATTTGTAAAAATAGCTCAAAGCTTCCGAGGGAAGTTACCAAGGACCACGCCTATTGGGAGCGTTTCGCATCCTTCGATGCCGTGGGTTATTTCTAAATTCTCACTGGCAATTTTCCCTGTAAACCATTTAACCCCACTTTCAAAACTCTGGTGCCGAAACTGCATATAATATCAGATGGATGGAATATGCAATGTCAGCTTAAGTTTAGTTGGTCCACCAGGTCTCAGTCTTTGCACAATGTGGATACTATATAAGTAGCCTTTAAAAATTCCACAAGGAGTTTCTTCTACACTTAACCAGAAAGCCAAAAGACTAAGTGATTCCTTGACTTATATTGACTATAATATTTGTTTAGTTCTTTCACGTTCTTGTGTTTCAGCAAACGAAATTCTCATAAAACCTGAACGTAACATCAAAAGAAGTTACGACCCAATATGCTAAGTATAGCTCCATCAAAGTTTCCCCTCTAGAGATAAAATTATGTTTGTAAGCAGTTTGCAAGGTTTTCTCCTAAGATAGCCTTTTACCTCTACCAACAAGTGGCGTTTATCTACTGACTAGAACGCATCCACAATCCATTATGGAAAATATCTTGGTTGATATCTAATTCACTTTCACACGGTTTCCAGTTTTGGACCTCTATTGACCTCTGAAGACCTCTGACCTAGTCTTCAAAAACAAAAGGATTCTCCCTCTCAGTGACAATCTTACATATCAAGTATGAAAGGTGTCCAACATCTACACGTTGAGCTATTACGGTAACTAACAATTTCCATCATTTTCGCTGTTTCACCTTTGGTGGACTCAAATAACCTTTGACCTCTACAAACCTCTACCAACAACAATAGTCTTCATCTTTCGACTGTAACACATCCACATTCCAACAGTAATTAGCTCGTTCTTTGAAATTTTGTCTTCACAACGTTATGGGTTTTGACCACCGGTGACCTCACATGACCTCTGACCTGCTCCAAAGCAATCGGGTTTTTCCCCTTATTACGATTTATATATATATATATACCCCTATGAGAAGTATCCATCAGTGCTATCCTGAGATGTCGTGTTTACAAGCTAAGAGTTACAAAACAAACACACATATACGCACAAACAAACACACATGCCTTCATACATACACTAGCGCGTGAGTTCATGGATTCCTTAATTTCGCCTTCGGAAAAGAATGAAAAAGACGACATGTTTTAGAGCGGTTGTATAATGCTACCTCCAGCAATCTATAGGCTTTAAAATGGCGACCTATGCTGGAACTTGTGGTTGTGCCCAGGTTAGGTATTGTCTTGGTTGGCAGCTTTGGGAATACCTCAACATACATACTTATTTACCTGCCTGCTTACCTACCCGTAAACTTACCCACCTACCTACATACAACATCACATCGCTTAGATTCCGTGGCAGCCTTCGGCAAGGAATGAATAAACCTTATTTTAATTACCTTAATATGAACACGTGTTAACAATGCTATAACTATAAAATGCAAATACCACATGTAAAAGGAATTTGTTGATGGTGTAGTGGAAAGTGTTCCTTTTCTCACAAGGACGGCCCGGGATCAAATCCCTTCCAATCCACTTTCTTTACTTTATGTTTTTGGAGAATATTTGATGGGGTTCAAAGGTCATGGCAGGTTTGAAGCGGTAAAATTGTCGGAGCATCGTAAATAGGATATAACCAAGAAGGATAAATCTGAACGAAAAACTTAAGTGCAGCAAAGTATCACTATTTCCATGAGCACTCAATTAACCTTTAGGCTTTCTGGTGAAGCTATTATTATTTCATCGTAGGGAACTGCTTCCTCTGGATCCCTACCGGTGCTCCGCCATCGTCCCCCGCCATCGGCTCCAACTAGGACCGATGTGCTACTAGCGGCGAACTGGTGTTCAGCGCTAGTGGTACAACAGAAGCACCTGTCATACCCACTCTCCTTAAATGATTATATCACTTGTCCACTTCACTTGGGCAAATCACAAGTCATGCCCGCCCCTCCCCACTTCCAAAATCCTGCACACGCTTTTGCTGAAAAAACTAGAACGACCAAAGACATTGTTTTTCATAAATTTGCCTTTTCAAAGAAGGTCTATTGTTTGGGCTAATTGGCAGCAAAATAGCATAAACAGATAACTGGTAAAAGTTTCAAAATAGTGAGAGAAAGCTTGTTTTTGTGTTTTCTTGGTCTTTGCATATTTGTAGGAATTATCCCAGCCCAGTCGTTTTTAACAAATTTGTACTTAGTGGGTGAATTAATGGCAAAGTGCTGATAGTGTAGCAATAGCCGTACCACTGGTTGGCCGTTAGTGGACAAGATAATTTAATCCAACATTTATTTTCGCAGACAATGATCAGTGTCAAGTTTACTTTTAATGGAACTTTCTAATTAGAAACCTTGGTTTGCTTTAAATTCGGAAAGCTACAAATGCCTCTAATTAACATTATCCTGCTTCAGATTAAAACAACAGTTTAATATATTGCTACATTTTGCTTCTATGCATGCACTCATTGGAATCAGTACCAAGTTTCATAAGTCAACCAGTTTTAATAAAGATAATATATTGTACTTTTTCTTGTTCCAAGAGTATGCTGTTTTCGCTCCTGTGATGAAAGCCAAGATTGTCATAATAATATCATGCATTTTACTTTTTTGTAACTCCTTCCTATGTTTTTTATGTCCTCTGGGGCCAAAACGATTGTTTTCTTTGGAGTACATGTCCCCCGCTGTACATATCACTGGGAAAAGACATTGCGTCTGATTCTTTTGCTATAATTAGTGCAATGCTTCCTTTAGTTGCACTGTATGTTGTTTCTTATTTGTTATCTCTTAGCAAGGAAGCTCTACAAACCATCAGTACTTTAAATACAAGCCTTTCCCATAAGATGGTTTTTGAGTATTTTTAGGAATATTTTCAAGAGATTTTTGGTTAATTTAGAAGTATATTCTCTGCAAGAACCTGTATATTATTGGAAAGAGCAAAGATCGGAAATTTGAAAGCCCATATTAATTATGTAAATTAATTACATTTTGTATGCAAATATGCAAAGGAGATGACGTAATAGTGTTCTTTCAAATATGCAAATAAGGTGACGTCATAAGGGTTTTCGTATTTGGTGGTGCAGGCAATTATTAGGCACAGTCTTCTAATTCATTTGATACCAATTTTGAGGAAATGGAGCTAAAGTGGGGAAGATATGCTCATTTTACTCTTTGTTTACTTTTGAAAATCCATGCTCACACTGTTTAGCGTACACACTGTACACACACTGATCTATATGCATCAGTACCCACACTGTGCACAGTGCACAGTCAACGTAAGAGGCATTTGACAGAGTAGGCTTTGTAAGGTAGCTCATGATGGACATTTTGGTGAAAGAAAAAAGTGTGGGGTGGTTGTGGGTTGTAATATTTTGATATTTGGAGGGGATTTTTGGGTTGGAAATGTACGTTCTAGACCAAAATTAACGCATGTTTGAATTCTGGAGATGTTTGCAAGTTCAAACCTCTCTAACTCACGTTATCCCTGACATTTATCCATATTTCTTGAAATTCTTATGTAGAATGCTCATAAAAAACATTTGTGTTTGAATGGAAAGAATCGGACTTGTCATTGTGGAATTATGATTTTTTTTCGGTGCGGTTGTTTTCAGCCTGAAATCACCGAATTGGACCGAAAATGGGGCATTTTTGAAAATTATATTTGAAATGTCTCTAAAATCCCTACCTCTACCAGTTATTCATCTTTAATGGTGTTTTTTAGGTTCCAGGTATTCAGAAAAAATATGAATAGGTTGGCTTTTTTTCTAAGTGCCTGATCTCATTTTCGCATTTTTTGACTTTTTTGACGATTTTTGAATGTAAATGTAAATGTTTATGATGTTTTTGTGAAAAATTTCACTATACAACCACCCCAAGAAACGGTGGCATTCAATAGATGTATTTGTTAGCTTTATTTTGGTGGTAAAATGAAGGCTGGGGATATTGCTTGACAAAGTTATGATTTTTCAAAAATGTTTACTCAGTCTGCGTGCCACGGGCACCCAAATTATGGTAAAGGGTTAAAAGCCTACTAAAATAATATTTTTGTCATTTTCATTGTTTTATATCGTATACGTTTCAAAAGGAACAGAAAACAGTCTTGTGATAGTGCAAGAACTTAAGAACTGTTTTTAACAGCTCTTAATGGCCATCCACTCCCGCTGCAGTATGACTCTAGTATGCTTCAAACAAAACCTGAACAGCTTTAAAAGTTTAAGTAGCCTTGCATCTGTGCATAGTGCATTTGACATTTGTCTAGTACGGTCTCAGTATAGTTGCCGTCGAAATAGGAAGACTGTATAGGATCATGCATCCTTAAAACCACAATACAAAGGTAGGCAAAACGTACTTTACCGAAAACCTGGTGACAAAAGTCATCGAAGCGTTTGAACTATTAAGCCTATATGACAAGTTTTCACTCCCGATATTTCTGCATAACACGATCCTGTTATGACGTCCATTGTCTATTCAAAAAGGGAAATATTTGTGTATCTAGGGAGTGTATCCAGATCTCTCCATGCTTCAGTTGATACGTTGTTCATGAAGGTCGTACAATTATATGTTTCTGTTGATTTGGTGTATAAAATGTCCATAAAAGCACGCATTGTGATCCAATTTGGTCGCAGAAATTACAGTGCGGCAGAGACTGCTTCAACAATACTCAGCTAAAACCACAGCTGGTCACCCGTTAACAGGAACATAACCAAAAAGGAATATTAAAAGCACCTGAAAACGGTCTTTGAACAAATTTTCGCCGCTGTTCCAGGAAGCATTTTACAAAAATGCACATTCTGCTTATACAGGGGAGGCGCCAAGGAAGTATTTAGTCTACTTCTGCTTTCATTCTCTTACAAAAGTAGTAATTACATCGTCAATCCTCAACGTGTAGTCTTAACACTGTACAAAATTTACTAGTAAAAGTACAGGTATGCAATCCACAATATGTCTTTCCTACCATGACAATATGTACAAGCTAATGAAAACATTCAGTGGCGTAGCTACGGGGTGTGAAATCCCCCTCACAACAGACGGTCAGTCGGCACACTGGTTATCGAGAAAGAAAAATGGAAGAGAGGAGAAAATCCTTTCGGCGTTGCATTTTCATAAGGTACCAAACTTTCCCTGCTCTCATAGATTGACAATTCTGAGAATAATGGTTTGAAAAATGGGGAAACTTTCTGCTCCTCTTGCGGTCTATTTAAAGGCTTTCTCATCTCACCCCAGACAAACATAAATTCTCCAATTCTCAGTTAACTTCAAGCTATCCTCCAATTTAAACCAAACCACCTGTCTAGTACACCTCCAAGACAGAGCCACGGTAGCCTGCACTGGGCCACACAATGGTGTGTGAGCTAAATTTGATACACGACTGACTGTACAAGTCATTAGTGATCAACCAGGATGGAGCTATATTGCTTGGATGAAAGTCAATCAAAGTGCAGTCATCAACTGTAGTTAGAACTCGAGGGCTATTCCTTGGTATGTTAGGGTAGGGAAATGCTAGCAACTCCCTGGTTTGTGTGGATGCCACATCCCCTTTAAAGGCTAAAGGTTATGGATAGATGAGGTTTTACGGCTCAGTTTCTAACCAATTGGTTTAAGTCGAGCCGGCCACGGCCTTTTTTCCAGTTGTGGCTCACTGGATTGTTTTCCCTACTCCATTGCTTATGCTGAGCACCAAGCACAATGGTTCCGTAGGTTCCATTTTTAAAGTCTTTGGTATGACCCGGCCAGGATTCGAACCCTAGACCTTCCGGCTGCAAGTTGGATGCTCTAACCACTTAGCAATGCAGTCGGTCGGTCGGTGTGTGGTTTTAAAGCTATTACGTATAAGTGTATGGTCATGAAGATAAAACTCATAATCCATGTTCTAATATGATTTTCAGTGTGTTTGGGACTTTTCTTCTTGACCTCCCACAAATCACCTCCTGATCAACATGCGCATATTGAGACAAAACTAATACTTTTGGTATGTTTTCTTATTTTACTATTGACTTCTAACATAAATTTAAAATTGTGTAGAACAGTCATAAAATGTTTTAAGAACATAAATAGAGGCCAAATATTAGCGCCTAGCTACTTAAAAAGTGTCAAGTTTTAGGCAAGTAAATGACAGACAAATCTTCAGTTGGTCACATGACTCTGATTCATGAAAATTCTTCTCTGGCAGCTACAACATCGTAAGTGCAGGGAGTGCAGTAAACACAAGGTGATAACTCTAGGACTAGCTTTGAAATTTGTTACAGGGTTTGTACAGGTATATCCATCTGATAGTCCTTTTTAATGTTAGTGTACAACCCGCTTCTTGTATTTATGTTCTTTAAAATGTATTCCACTCCAGTGTACTCAACATAACTGGCGTAACAACATTCCAAAGTTGAGGGAATCGACAACAAATAGTCATTTTGACGTTATATGCCAAGCTGTTACAAGAATTTCTCATGACCCACTTTTGTAAAGATTGCATGCTACTGTATGAACAGAAAACAAAGATCAAAATGGTGTATTTTTTCGACATTCTAATCAAACTGTTCACAATTTACCCAGTTTCCTCGATCACTGTTCAGTCATTGGCAATGAGAGGCTATGGCATAGGAGGAAGGTTAAAGAAAGCTTATTCATCAAAGAAAGCAAATCCAGTCTCAATCGTTACATGGCGACCTACCAGCTACAGTTGTTTTAATTCCACTCATTGTTGGCTTTCATTCATACTTCGTGTTCTTTCCTTTGTATTGGTCCGTCTTCTACCCGTCTCTTATCTATTGAAACTTCTCAAGCTGGCAATTGTTGTAGATTGTATACCTCCTGCATTACCAGCTATCCTTGCATTTATTTGCCTGATGATAAGGGCTGGCTGACCCCGAAATATAGCATCCTTAATAAAGCTTACTGTTATTGTTGTTTTTGTTGCTGTTGTTGTTGTTGTTGTTGTTGTTGTTGTTATTATTATTATTATCAGCATGGATTTGACATTAAGGCAACAGTTCATGCTAATTCATCGACATTAAGGCGACACTTGACATTAAGGCGACAGTTTACGTGTCGCCTTATTATTTA